>NW_006495273.1:11654734-11671436 GCF_000471905.2 Amborella trichopoda | reverse complement strand
ATAATTTCTTTAAAAAGGTGTGCCACACATGGGAACAAGAAATAGCTCATTTACTGTCAATATATATGTGGTCATGATGACACATCTCTATAAACACAAGGTCACCATGATGACACATAACATATCCATACACATAATAGGGATTAGGGGCTTCTATAGTGATGTACGGAATTAGGAACTACGTGATCATGAGAGAAGCAAGGTTATATAAGCATTGGGGCTTGAAATGAACAAATGGGACATGCAAATTGCATTTCTTCTTGCATGGCAGGTGGTACTAGATTTCATAACCACAACAGATTTCGACAAAGAAGGTATGCCTGACAAGGACATCATGGAAAGAGCCTGAACCATCTGTTGAAGATCCCCATCTGGTAATGTTCTACATGCACTAAAAGAGAAACCCAAAACCACTGATAATTGGTCTATTCAATGAGATTCTAAGAAGTATAGGTAATCGCTCTCGTGCGAGATGTCATGCTTCGAGTCAAATGAACCATCAACTGCACAGTAGCCAAGAGCAATTATGACCCTGATCTTCTTAGGATAGTTATTCTTAGCATGCCCAAACTCTTCCAAATAACATCACCTCTTACTTAGAATGACAGGACCAAATAAAAGGGCATATCCAAAATAATGTCCTATCATCGGCGTTCAATACTGGTGCAATTGGTCAATGCCTAAAGTAACAGTCTGAGACACCTCTCTCAAGAAATAGCCTAGGAAATCCAGCACTTGTTCCTCTATCATTGTAATGTATAAATGTTGATGGTTGTCAAGAGATAGATGAGACAATAGTCTAAAGCATTCACTAAAAGAATTTAAAGAGCTAAAGTGCCTTAATCAGTAAACATGGCCCGAGCATCATCAAAACTAGGATGATCGCTGATGTGGAGAATGAAAGAATAATTATATCATATTATGTTCTAAGGCATGCAGAGCATCAATAGTGGAGAAAGGTTCCATGAAAGCTTGTTTATCCTAGATGTGGGGGTAATAGGCAACAGTGGGCATTGATAGATCAATCTCATTAAGTAATGCTTAGAAATATTTTGGCCAATATAACCTAGTAAGGCCTACTAGATAATAACTTAGCCCAAAAAAAAAAGGCCTATTAGATAACAAAATTTTTCCCAATGTTCCAAGACATTTCAAGAATACCTGTGCTTTGGTCAACTAGGCATTGATCTCCTTAACATCTCTAGTGTAACAACCTTTGCATTGCTTAGTTCATTCAATATAATGTTATTGTAATCCCTTAATCTCAGCTAAGAGTATAATTTCTATTGTTAGCTGCCACAAAGAGTCCTTTTTATAAATTCTCCCTAGCTAATTGGATAGACACTTCTCAATAAAAGAAAATGTTCCAAATAAAACTACTTAGGTTCGAAAAAAATTTCTTGACAAAAATGAAGAGCCAGAGGCAAACAGCAGGACAAAATTAGCTAACAAGTAACCAAAATAAAATGGAAATAAAAGTCCATATCCGATGCAAAACAGACCTCATACATAACCAATGCCTTCGACCACAAATTATTCAAATATATGGAAAGAATGTGTCTAGGGGAAGTACCAGAAGACATGTACATGGTACCTCCACCTGGATTTAGAGCTGCTGGATGAGGGAAAAGTTTTTATTGAGAAAGGCCATTAATGGGCTAAAGTACTCCCCTCGATCTTGATTTAAGAGGTTTATTGGTGTTGTCCAAAGAATTGGGTATACTCGGACTGATATTGACCATATCTTATTTGCGAATCATACCAAGATCAGTATCACTACTCTGATTGTATATGTGAAAGATATTGTTATAGGTAATTCTCCAAAGGAAATTCACTAACTGAAGGGCTTTTTGGCAAGGGAGTTTGAAATCAATGATCTAGGTCTGTTGAAGTATTTCTTAGGATAGACGTGGCCAGGTCTAAGAGAGGAATCTTTATCTCTCGAAAGAAGTTTGTTGTAGGCCTCCCTAAGGATACAGGAAAGCTTGGCTCTAGACCAGCTGATACTTCCATAAACGTGTTAAAAAGGTTGCTACAAGAAGAACAATGTAGAAAGAGATTGAGTGACGTGAGAGAAAAAAGAATAGTGAGTGTGAAGAAAATTGACAGAGATGGCTGTAGCACTTAACCTCCATACATGTTTCATACTTATTTATAATAATAAAAGACTTTGCAAATTACAGAAATGCCCTTATATGTAACCCTAGTGTAATTAACGTTCTCAAGTATATTAAAAAGACAAGAATGCCCCATAGCCCATAGTTTAGAACCTATAGATAAAATAATCTAATCTTTAACACTTCGCTTTGAACGGGAGGATAAATGCCATCCATGCGTAGCTTGGAATATATTAAAAAGACAAGAATGCCCCATAGCCCATATTTTAGAACCTATAGATAAAATAATCTAATCTTTAATACTTCGCCTTGAACAGGAGGATAAATGTCATCTATGCCTAGCTTGGAACAAGTTTGGGGAGTCTGGTTACAACTACGAGCCTTGGTGAAGATCTTTGCCAATTGATTCTGACTTCACATATGGAGTTGTTATCTACTTACTTGCTACTTTCTCCCAAATAAAATGACAATCAACCTCAACATGCATTCTCATCTCATGAACTACTAGTTTGCTAGCTATATGAATGGCTGCCTAATTCTCACAAGACATCTTCATCGGCTCAATAATTGTGAATCCCATCACCTACATCAAGTTTTCAACCACAATGGCTCACATGTGGTGTGAGCCATTGCTCTATATTCAACCCTTGAGATCGACCTAATGCTCGTTAGGTTACCAAATTCCTCCATCAATGGTACAATAGCCAGTAGTTGATCCCAATCAGCACCAGAATAGCTCTCACTACTAAAGTGGCCATTCTTCCTCTAGGTCAGTCCTTGACCAGGAGGCCCTTTAAGATATCGCAAAATACTTCTTACTGCCTCCTAGTGTGGTGTCTTGGAAGAATGCACGAGTTGACTCACAACACTCACAGTAAAAACTGTCTGGCCGAGAAATAGTTAGGTAGATAATAAGTCCACTCACAAGCGTTCTGTACCTACCTGAGTTTTCAAATAAATCTCCTTGATTTGCTGATAGTTTAGTACTTGGATCTATAGCTGTATCAACTGGGTTAGCACCCAACATACCTATTTTTGTCAACAAATCTGTGACATATTTCCTTTGGGTAGAATAATACCATACTTGGACCAAGCTACCTCAATTCCAAGAAAATACCTCAGCTGTCCCAAGTCTTTCATCTGAACATACTGTGGCAGATATCCATTCAATTTATTTTAATTCCTTCTTGATTATTTCTTGTAATGATGATATCATCAACATGAGCCACCAAGAAAATTATTCTTGAGGATCGTCTCTAGATAAATACTAAATGATCCATATGACTCCATCGAAACCCATACACTAGAACAATTTCACTGAACGTCTCGAACCATGCACATGGGGACTTCTTTGGGCCACAAATTGCTCTCTTCAACTTGTATACCTTGTCTGACTTCCATTGAGCAACAATCCTTGGTAGTTAATACATATACACCTCTTCTCTTCTTGTAAATCACCATGAAGTAAGACAATTTTTAATATAAAGTTGCCACATAGCCATCCCTTATTTGCTGCCAGAAATATGAGCATTTGACGACAATTAAGCTTGACAACAACAGCAAATGTCTCTAAATAATCAATACCAAAAGTTTGTGCATGTACCTTTGCCACCAGGCTGGCTTTTAGCCTTTTCAAAGATTCATCTGGCTGACTATATACACCCAACGACATCCAGCCGGTCTCTTTCCTACCGGCAGATTAGTACGCTCCGACGTAATATTTGATTGAATTGCTGTCATTTCCTCGTTCATTGCTCTCTTCCATCCAATATGAGAAAGAGCTTCTAGATTGAACTTAGGTATAGCATGGAGGAAAGTGCAAAAGAAAACTTCTGATAGCAAGAAGATGAATTTACCGCAACAAAATGATGAACAATTGGATGTTTAGTACAAGATCATTGACCTTTACGAAGAGCTATTGGAAGATTACCATCATCATGCCCAAGAGTAGGTTCAGAACCTGATAGTGGATTTGTAGACAACGATGAAGATTGATCGTTGGCTGAGATGGTGGTAATGGCACTTACTTCACTTTCCTTCTCATATATACTTCGAGAGGCTACTCCTATAGTCCTGTGGAACATTAACAATAGGAGCAGAGACTGAATCTACAGGAGTATACACTTCAACTGGTGATAAAGAGTCATCAACAGAATTAAGAATCGCGGAAGGGATAGGAATGGAAGAGGAAGAAGATGTGAGCTTTTCATTATGCAAATTCTCTCCTTGAATGGAATGCCTTAAGTCAACTGGACCCTCATCAGAAAAATATGTAGTATTCTAAAAAAGATGGTATCAAACTAAGGTTTTTCCTCAAACCAGGATGATAGCACTCATAACCTTTTTGTGTACAAAAATATCCAAAAACCACACATTTAACAGAAAGAGGTCTAATTTGCCAGTGCTGGGGGTCCAGAACATGAACAAAACAAGCACACCAGAAAACTCGAGGAGGAATTGTAAACAAAGGACTGCTAGGAAGAAGTATAGAATTTGGTATTTTCCATTTAAAATAGACGAAGGCATATGATTTATTAAATAACAAGTAGTCAATGCACTCTCTCCCCAAATAACTTTTTGGCACATGCATAATTAACAATAAAGCTCGAGTTGCTTCGATTATATGATGAATTTTCCTCTCTGCCACCCCATTCTATCGAGGAGTGTGTCCACACGATGTTTCATATAGAATGGCATGTCAGGCTAAATATTTTTGAGAATCTTGGGACAAATATTCTTTAGCATTATGTACACGCAAAAATACAAACATTTTTTCCAAACTGAGTTTGAATTTCTTTACACAACAACTAAAACATAGACAAGCCTCAAATCTTATAAAATATTGTAACTAGACAAACACTAAACTCTAGCGGGATACCAAATAGGTGAATGACCAACCACAAATGGAATAAACATTCGTTTATCGACTCTCTGATGCAAGGAAATCCTATGATGCTTGCCTAACTCACAAGCCTCACACTCTAAGGTTGGCAAAAACTCTAATGAGGAAACTAACAACTTCAAAGTATTGATAGATGGATGATCTAGCTGGCATTGAAGAGGGCAAACACAAGAATGGAGAGCAGCACCAACAAAGCCACAGTCAAGCGAGATAATAAAATCCACAAGATTCATGACCACCACCAATTATCTTCTTCGTCTTTAGATCCTGAAAAACACAATATGAAGGACAGAATGCTACTGAGCACTGAAGAAGTTTGGTCAGTTCACTAATTGACAATAAGTTAAATGACAACTTGGAACATAAAGATCAGATGACGATGAAAGTAGAAATAGGAAAAATAATGCCCTTACCGGACATGCTACAAGAACCATCAACTAATGTAACAAAAGCAGTGGAATCTGATAGACCAAGAGGGAAAACATAGAAGACTTACCAGTCATATGATTAGAGGCCCCTGAATCAATGATTTGGGAATTTAGCCTCTGAGACACAAGGAACGCAGAAGTACGTGAATTTGCCAAAGTGGCAGTGGAAGAGGAGGGATGAGTAGTTGGTTGTTGACTATTCTTGATTAGTTTATTGCATTCTTTATGTGAAAGTAAAATTGAGTCACTAGACAAATTGAGAACATGATTATGATCATTGGAACCAACTGGATACACACCACCACTCTAATAAACATAAGCTGCCTAATCAGGCCAAGTGGGCTTCCACAACTTGTCCCAACATTTATCAGCTGTGTGGTTGATCCATCGGTTCACTTACTGTTGCCTCCCTCTGCCACGACGTCCCCCTAAATCACGACTAGTCCTGTTGACTATCTTGATTAACTTATTGTATTCTTCACGTGAGAGCAAAATTGAGTCACTAGCAGAATTGATGGAAAGAATGTGTCTATTTGAAGACAACGAGAGCATCTCAGGCCTCTAGATCCCCTAAACTTGGTCCTGATTATTTGGGCATTCACGTCCACCGTGATGTCTTGTAAACCATGGTGAGACCCTCAAAATCTAACAATTTCAAAGTGTTAAACACCCCCATCTCGAAAAACAATCTGAGGTGTAGATGGATCCAGGTGAGTACACTCCCAGGATACAGTCAGATTGAAAATTAATTCCTGAGTCCCTGAGTTGCGGATTCAAAAGACCCGTACAAAACCATAGTCTATAAATCTAATATGTCTTTCTAATTGGTATGAAACAGAAATCATCAATTGGAAACATACTTCTTCCTCTCAATACAAAATTTATCATCCAATCGATATACTACATTAAAACATCGATTGGGAAAATGAAGCACATGAAAGATCATCCCATGCCAGAATAAGTTAGATCATCCCATGCCAGAATAAGTTATTAATATAACAGAACATGTTACCTTAAACTTATGTGAGGCTAGTGCTTCACTATCTCTTACTAAAGAGAGAGTACAAGCCTTATGAGAGAGAGAGAAAGCTCACTATTTTCATCGAAAACCCAAAGCCTCACCCCAAAACTTTCATTTCTCTCACTCTCTGTTTTTCTTTCCACCCATACCTCTCCTCCATCTCATTGCTTTCTCTCTCATCCCAAAAGCCCTTATATATGAGTTAAACAATATTTTAATAGCTTGAAAGAGAGGTGGCAAGAGGAGAGAGAGTAGGAGGGACAAGTGGTGAGAGAGGAGTGCCAAATAGAGGGGGGAAGAGAGGGGTGAGGTAAGGTGCATTAACAGCATATGAGGAGAAGAGTAAAAAGATGGGAAAAGGGAATAGTGGTCCTACAAGACCACAAAGAGCTAAATAAAATAGCAGACAAATAATATTGTTTTGAAACACATATTTAGCAAAAAGCTAACAATCCCCCACCTATTTCAAAACAACAGATCTCTCTTTGAACATATCAAGAAAGATGAATGCATAAGTGAAGGTATCTTTTAGACTTGAACATCCATGTGGTGTTATGCCAAATGCTTATCGAGACAGTGAGTGGACACAAACTATGTCTTTTATTGATAAGCCTCCCACATATCGCACATTTACTTTCAAAAACTATGGTTTTCTAAAAAGCTTGTGCATTTAAAGGCCCTGCGCCGATCCTGTTTTCATGAGCGCTCTAGAGAATGCCCAATTCCCATAGGAAGCGGCCTCCACTTCCACTCTCATAAGGCTCATCAAGTGTATGCAAGGCTTATCGAGCGTCTATCAAGCTCATCAAGTGTATGTAAGGCTTATCGAGCATCAATCAAGCTCATCAAGCGTAAGTAAAACTTATGGAGCATCAGTCAGGATCATCAAGGATACGTAAGGCTTATAGAGAGCATCTGTCAGGCACATCAAGTGTACATAAGGCTTATGGAGCATCAGACAGGCTCATCAAGCGTATGTAAGGCTTATCAAGTGTCTGTCAGGCTTATCAAGCGTAAGTAAGGCTTATGGAGCATTAGTCAAGCTCATCAAGCGTATGTAAGGCTTCTCGAGTGTCTGTCAAGCTTGTTAAGCGTAAGGCTTATGGAGCGTCAGTCAAGCTCATCAAGCGTATGTAAGGCTTATCGAGCATCTATCGGGCTCATCAAGCATAAGTCAGACTCTCTATCGACTGTCAGTCATGCTATTTATCGACCGTAAGTCACGTTATCGACTGTAGGTCAGACAATCAACTGTAAGTCATATTATAGACTGTAAGTCATGCTATTGACTGTAAGTCATGCTATTGACTGTAAGTCAAGTTATCGACCGTAAGTTAGGTTATCGACCGTAAGTCACGCCATGGACTGTAGATCAGACTATGGACTGTACGTCAGATTATGGACTATACGTCAGGCTATCTACTATAAGTCAAGTTATCGACCGTAAGTCACGCTATCGACCATAGGTCAGACTATCGATTGTAAGTCAGATTATGGACTGTAAGTCAAGTTATCGACTGTAAGTCAAGGTATCGACCGTAAGTCACGCTATCGACTACAGTCAGACTATCGACTAGAAGTCAGATTATGGACTGTAAGTCAAGTTATCGATTGTAAGTCAAGTTATCGACCGTAACTCACGCTATCGACTATCAGTCAGACTATCGACTAGAAGTTAGATTATGGATTGGAATTTAGACTCTTTTGAGTGTGCAACTCAAGGACTCATGAATTAATTTTCGATCTGGTTATATCCTAGAAATGTACTCGTCAGGGCCCGTTTGCACCTTAGACTTTTTTTGAGATGGGGGCATTTAACACTTCGAAGACAGCGAGAGCATCTCGTGCTTCCAGATCCCCTAAAACTTGGTCCCGATTATTTGGGCATTCATGTCTATTGTGATGTCTTGTAAAACGTGGTGAGACCACCAAAATCTAACATGCCACATGTATAAGAAAAGATCGAAAAAAAAAGAGATCAGTAAACTTCAAAACTGAGGTATAAAGTCGCTAGCAAAAAATTCGTATTCCACAAAACAAACCAAAAATGTTTTCACCCGACCCAAGCTTCACACATCTTGGCTATTGATTTCCCATCCAAGAATCACCAAAATATTGATGAGAAAAGGTTATAGATGCCTAAGATTTTAATCAGGTTGAGTTACATCTCAGTGTTCCAAGTAACATATCATCCCTCATCAATGTTCAAGAAAATGGAAATGGGCGTCCAAGAGGTTGAGGTGCCCAACTGCCTGGGCAAGCACTATAGAAAAGTAAATGGGTCACTGGGAGGGTTTGGGTTTTATGAATTTATGATTTTGCATTACATACATATAGCCAAATAATGGAAAAAATAGCCAAATAATGGAAAAAATAGCCAAATATATATTATAAATTTATTATTTTGCATTATAAATTATAGTTAGAGCTATACATAGAGTAATATTTTCAAACATTAGCACCATAAATAGCCAAAAAGCCATAAATATATTATAATCACAAAAAATTAGCAAAAGAGGGGGTGGGGGGGAGGACACTTATGAAGTTTCATATAAATGTAAAGCTAACTAAATGAAAAAAAAAAAAAGCACAGCATAACACAACACTCACAATAAATATGAAACCTTAAACATAAACACTTGTATTTACGAACTTTTCAAAAAACTAATAGAAGTACGTTTGAATTGATCACTTTCGGTTGCCAAAAGCTGTATTTTGCAGCCAGTGTTCGCAAAATCGAACCGGAACAGTTAACCAGACATGGACCTGGAAGCGGTTTAACTGGCCTAATCGGAAAACCGGCCAATTCAACCGCTCTAACCGGGCAAGTCCCAGGCGGTAAAAAAAGTGTTGAAAACAAATAAAAAAAGATACAAAAAAAATCTATTAAAATATGAAAAGCATATAAAGAATGATTAAAATAAAACACATTCAAATGAAGTTGAAAATTAATGAAAAAAATGGATTTTAACCCTTTTTATATTTTTCAAGGGCTATTTTTTAAATTTTCTAAAAATGATGGGAAAATATAAAAGTGAGTATTAGTGACTAAAATAATTTTTAATCGTTACCATAATGTAAAGAATATTTAAAAATGCATTACAAATCAAATTCCTTATTTTTTAGCATTTGTATACATTTTTTTTGAATTTATACCGGTTTATCACCCTAACCACCCAAAACCGGAACCAGTCAGGGGCCGGTTCTGATCTAACAGGGCGATTAGCGATTAGATCGTGTGATTTTGCGAACAATGTTTGTAACATATTTAATCCTTAAAAAGTTTCCAGTGGAATGCCTTTCCATTCCGCAAGAAATCGAAAAGTACAACTTCGATTGTGATCCTTAAAATATTTCTTTTTTGAACCAAAAAAATAATTTTTGGGGGCAAAATAAGGTTATTTAGGATTTTGGGGGGCCAAAATACAATTATTTTTCCCTTTTGGCAAGGCTCATTTTCAGGCTTCATCAAAAGGGCCCTGGGCGAGTGCCCAAGCACTGGGGGTAGGGTACCCGCCCAGACAGGGCCCTAGGCCACCCCGGAACCACCGCCCCGCACTAGGACAAATATTCCCAATACCGGCTGGTAAGGCCTCCAGCTGCCTAGGCTGCTGATGTTTTGAACATAGTCCCTCGTAGACAATGTACTATCGTACAAACCACATAACTACTCATGCATAACTATCCATGCAGATGCACACCCAACACATGTAGGGATGCAACCCATGTTCATAGAGACCCATCAACAAACGCATCTTTTAAAAATTTCATAACACCAAGTGACCATAGACTTCTTGGTTAAACTCTATCAGCAATCCAATCATGGGAAAATTTAAAAATTTAACATGCAGCGAAATAGACTTCACACAAGGGAAACTATCCTAACACACGTATCTTGCAAGCATTGAGATTTTGTTCTACTAGTTGCAAAGTTTTGGGAGTTTACATAACATTAGTTACAAGAACTGCTTAGAAAAATCTCTTAGAGACGTGGTAAGGTGTGAATCCATCAAACGGAACAGTTTCTTTGGGAGAGCGAAATTAACACAAGTTTGAGTTCCTACAAGGCTGCAACTGAGTTTCTAATGTTAAACGTGATACTATGTAGCTTAATGTACGTATCTTTATTCATTAAAGAAAGCCTTACAACTATTCTTTGTCGGCAGTTTTTAATAGTACAGCACATTCGTCTTAAACGAATGAAATAATAACTCTTAGATGATTGACTCATTCTTCAATCGTTTGTGCATGCTATAAGTCATTGTAGACGTGGTTGTGTTGCTAAACAGTTTCATTTCATAATTCAGTATGTATTTGAGGATCCTAAAAGAGTCTATTTTTCAATTGAAATAGATCATACATTCATTATGAATGTTTTGTGCACAACAACGAAATAAATATGTGAGAAATTAAACAATAGTAGTTCTGCTCAAGATAGACAATTGTAACTTGTTTGCAATAGAGTATAGGGTAGTTAAGCAAGAACTTTAAAAAGCAACGACAGTGATTCTTTTCATTTCCATGCTGATTTCCTACGTGTTCATTGAATTACCCAAGGAGACACGGTAATATCAAAAGAGCCACTATCAGCTGACATTCGAGGACTACGGCACATGATGAGATAAACAAAATAATCGATGACTAAATTCCTGAAATTGGGCGTCCAAATCCTATGCAATCTTGTTATTCACTGATCTATATGAGTTTATGTACCAGCAAGGACTAATAGTCAGCAAACCCATCAAAAGAACAGAAAAGACAAAAGATTAATTAGTTTAGTAAGATTAAAGATCTATGCATCATATAGTCAGAAGATACCGAGAGACCTTTGAGAAGAACTTTTGAGCATGGCTTCTAATCTGCACTGCGGTCTTTGTACCAATATGCTCTGTGTCCCATGAAAGATGAGAAGAAACAACAGGCTACCAAGTAAGGAAATCATGCATTGATATAAGGAGCACATTTCCCTTTAAATTGTTAATTGTTTGGATACATATTGATTAAAATCACTGTCAGCTAACAATTAACCTTCGATACGCTGCCACGCCCGACCATAGAGTTTCAGAGCCTCCAAGAACCGGTCGTGCTCTTCCTCTGTCCATCTCTCCCTCTGCTTTGTAATTGTATAGGGTTTTCTCGTCTGGATGAAGTTAAGAGTTTTTTAAGATTGGAAAAGAAAAGAATTTTCTTAAATAATCTAAGCATGCAGGAATTTAACAAGATGAGCAGTCTATGTCAACTTGAAAAGGATAAATCTTCATACCTTGACTACCAAATCTTCTCCCGGAGAATAAGTTTCCATAACCGAATTATTCGTGCATAAACCCTACACAGAAAGGACTCTCACTTTCTCTTCCCTGATCATCTCCAGGAACAATTTCCTTCGTCCATTTCTCAAAGTACAAATCTTTAAAAGACACGGCTACTAACAAAAAAGCCGCATCACTAAAACAATCTGCAAAAAAGCAAAATTGAGCAGACATTGGATCTGTTTCAAAACACAGAGTAGAATCCAGAATCAATATCGAGTATCGAAGATGATGAGGAAAAAAACTGCTTCTCGTGTATTCCTCACCAAAATCGACAGGCAATCCAACTGGAGACCAAATATAAAGAGATAAAAGAAATCAGTAACATCCACCGCTCCTCAAAACCATCACCCATCATCCATTAAAATCACATTAACCAAACCAATAGGAAACCGAATCAGAAACAAGAAAAAAAAAAAAAACAAACAAACAGAAAATTAAAGGCAAGAACCTGACTCACCTTCTGCGATCTTCATAGCCATGCCTAATAGACAAACTGTACTCAAACTTCGCACAGCTCGTCCCAGTCAGAACCACCATGACGGTCAATCAACTGAACTTACTCCTTAGATCGCAGCTCCTCTTCAACGGCAGCTCAAAGTGGACCCCCAAAACTACAATGGCGAGTTGAGAGAGAGAGAGGAAGAGTGAAACAGCGAAGGAAAGGTGTGCAGTGTGAGAGAGAGCTTATATCCAGTGAGGCTCTGCAGGCAGTGGATGACCTAAAACCAGACAGAAAATTGGAGACCGATTCTCAGCCACTACTATTTTCTCCTATTTTCTAGGGTTTTTAGTTTTGTGGAGAAAAGTGTTTTTTTTTATTGAGGCCAAAGTAGCGGCGGCCGTGCGAGATGAGATGGGCAAAGGATATGGCGACAAGTGGCGGGATATTGGTGGCTGAGATTTTTGGGGGGCAGAGGGCTGCCAGCTCAGCACTCGCTGCACTTTTGCGTGGGTGGCGAGGGGGCTTCTCGTCCACAAGTACCTTTGGGCCGCTTTTTTGGCCCTCCAACAAAACCGTAAAAAACATAGTGATACACGTGGCCATTTCTTTGGTTCACGTGCCCTTCATTGAACTTGTGGAGCACGAGTGGTAAGTAGTCCAATACTTAATTAAGGATGAAGTCTCCATAAGGCCTAGGTTTTATGAAAACCAAATAGAGCCTCACCTCAAATCCTCATCTGGAAAGCATTCTCGGCAACGAAAATTTTCATGATGGCTTTAAAATCAATTTCCAATACTGACAATAAAATTTGAAACTCAAAAAATAATACAGATTTTGTAGATCTTTGAGCACTTATTTTTAGGGCAAACTAGATGGTATAGATAATTTGTTAAAATATACACTATTTTTTAGAGTTTGAAATCCTAATTTTTTTACACAGCCATAATATTCAAGTCAAAATGATCGATGTAAAGGTTTTTCAATGTTTGAATTGCATATTATGTGAGGCTTTAGTTATTTTGATAGGATTGCAGCCCTATCAAACAAATTTTCTTTATTAATTAATAGGTTCCCGAGCCATGATTTGACAAGAGGGTTTGAAATTTGTATCTTGAGCCACAAACTTTATTCCAGATGGCATTCCCCTTATGCATGTTTCATTTGTTTTACCATTTCTTAGTTTGAACCCAGAACACTAATTTTGGGAAGTACCTCAAATTTTTCAATCTCAAATTTTGGGAACTACATAAAAACACTCTCCATAGGGCCGGCCCAGGCATGAAGCCAAGTGGCCTCAGCCCAAGTCAGCCCGGCCCTACCCTATGAGGGTTGGCCGAGCTAGATATAAGATCAATAAATAAGAAAAAACAATAAATAAAATAGGATAGGCAGGGCCGGCCCTTCCGTCCTTAGTGTCGAAGGTAGACTATATGACTGGGCAAGTCAATATCAATTAAAATATTCTATCTTTATTTTATTGTATTGTCACCCGAGTCACTTACAAAGTGTTCAAATACAATATATAAATCAAATAAGATTGTCACGAACTCTCACTTGCTTACCATTGATTAAACATGCAATGGAATATAGATAGTATAAACCAAGAGAATACCTTATACCTTGCATCAGGTTTCCTCGAAGGACTTCATAAACCCACACCGGTCATACAGGATCTTAGTTCAAAATCTCATCTCACAACCTTAAAAGCCTAGGCAAAACCACCAAAGAGCATAACATGGGATATCCTTTGACCACGGCTTAACACATAAGCATAAAGTCAAGACCTAGGGCTAGCCTATGTGGCTTGGACGTGCCACCCTTTACGGTTAGGTTTCTTTCCTAGACCCTAAACTTTAGAGAGAGAAGAAGAGAGAAGTTAAGAGAGGGGTGTGCTACCCCTTTGTGGCTCAGATGGAGAGAGTTGAGGTGTATAGAGAATGAAAATCCCATAGCTAGTTTTATAAAACAAGCTTAGGATCTCTATGGTTATGATTTTGCCATCATTATGAGATTTAATCTGAGTTTTGTTCTTGAAGACATGTGGAGTGAAGAGATTTTATCAATTCATTTATGAGATCAGTCATCATAATTAAAGGAATGAAGTTGAACCATTATCCCTCAGTTTTCATAACTTCATTCCCATCAAATATTGTGCAGAGAAAGTAATAAATCTATTCAAATTATTTTCTTACACTTTCCCTTTTGAAAGCAATCAAAATCTCTACACAAAACACTTTCCTAAAAACTCAAAACAACTCATGGCTTAATTGCCATGATAGAAATTAGAAAGGAGGTGCACCACCCATTGGTGGGCTATGTGGCCTCATGCCCCAAATATTGGTGGGTCCAATGAGCCCTAATGGGCATCCAATGATTAAAATAATAGTTTTAGATAATAAAATAATTTTATAAAGTCTCTAAATAATTAATTTTACTCTCTGATGAAAACAAATTTAGAAAAAAATGATTTTTTTATTTAAAAATTATTTTTCAAGAAAATAAAATACCTAGAGAGTTCTAAAAATTCATTTTAATTATCTGAAAATTAATTAAAACATATTTAAACATATCTAAGAAAATTCAATCGGAATTGGATCCATATAGTTAGGATTATGACAAATATAATGATGACTCATCCTCTCTAGAGACTGTATCTCATTGCACCTTCTCAAACTGACCCAACAGACCCTATGATCCACAGCCTCTCGCAGGGATTATGATTTGACTATCAAAGTCAATCAATGCTCCATTTCAACAATATGCTCCATTAGTCCTTCCACCACAATCCATTGTTGTAGGGAGTCTTCTCTTCTACACATATACACATCATACACCCTTATCCACAAAAGGCCACTTCTCGAACGGCTATCTAGTATATATGTCGTGTCATGGCAATGATGAGGATTTAGGCCATTGTCATCTCAGGTCATCCTTCACACATAGGGGTCACGTTCATGTCCCCTGGCCAATTGTCTTAGTTACAACTCGGATCTCATCAAGGGATAACCCCACTTCGAAAATCTTTATCGATTGTGTTCACATGTGCTTAGGACTATGGGTTTTTGGACATGGCATTAAACCATAACCAGTCAAAGCTTAGGTATATCTGGGTATTAAAAATACCCCATTGTCCAAATAGACCACACTCCCTCTGGAACCAACATGTCATTATATGTGTTTTCAGTATATGCTCTCATAAGGCCTTTAAATGGCAACAAAACCCAACATAGTGCCCGACCCATGGGCTGTATTTTGTGGCCCAATCACTAGGTTTTAGGGCTAGACTAAATGGGCTGGCCTTCCATCTGATTGCCACCCCTACCTAAGAATTAGTAGATAATGCTTTTCAAGAGAAAATGTTTTTGGCTTTTGAGTTCTCTAACACTCGGATCTCGCCTTCCAAAATTTTGATAGTATTTAATCGTGGAACATTGTTTTTTCGATGCACATATAAAGCACGATTTGGAAAAAAAGAATTATTGAGGTTGGTTTATGGGTTGATTAGGTTTTATCCCTAAAACTTATGGTCATAAAAATGGGATTGTATACTATGAGATCATTTATATATGTTATAAGGTCACAGTTAGTAGTAGCTATTATATGTCAAATCGGATGGCTTGGGGTATGTCACAAAGTTTGAAAAAAATTTCTTTGAACTTTGAATTTAATCAATGACATTCTCACAACTAGCTGATTTGAAATCTGATAGAAAAAATCGATTGTGACCTCCTTGTATTAAAAGTAAATGGTCTCTTATATACATTTCCCATAAAAATACTATTAGATTCGGTATGCCTGGCAATAGGTTGGGCTAGCCCGAGCCCTAGTCTCTATAGGGATAGCACAGGTCAGGCATGGCCTTAGCCTTATCAGGGCCGGGTCAGCCCAAGTCAAATGACATAAAAAAAATAATAAATAAATAAATAATATATATATATATATATATATATATATATATATATGTCACACCCCAAGAATTTACAGTACTGTTATGCTTGAGATGTGACAGACAAAACATATATACATCTATTGATAGGACAAATTTACAGTGGCGAGGTCTTACAAAGTAACAAAAGAAAGTTTAAATAAAACTACAATATCTTCCCAAAGTTGATCTTGGCGAAGACACAAATGAAACCGCAGTTATCCTGAAAAATGTTTACCATAGTTTGATGAGTTTGGCTACTCAGTAAGTGATCATCATAATCCTAAAAATAATCATGGTTGAAAGATATCAATATTTTTCCAAATGAGATCTATTAACAGAAATGCATCAACAGTTTCACTTTCAATAAATGTATACTTTAAGTACAATCCGAGTAATTGAAATGCTTATAACACTTTTAACGGCAGACAAAATTCAAAGGATTTCACAAAATACCCTACTGGCGTCCCAAGTAGGTCACCTATATACCCCATCAGCGTCCTGATGGGTCCACTTAATCCCTATCGACGTCCCAGATAGGTCCACTTAATCCC
>NW_006495273.1:11596600-11639767 GCF_000471905.2 Amborella trichopoda | reverse complement strand
TTGTATATATATATATATATATATATATATATATATATACAACATAATATAATATATAAGATAATGTATTTTATATATATTATTCATGCATATTTGTATTATATATAACATCTAATATAATATTTTTTATAATATAAGATATTTATATAATATTTATATTATTATTTATTATATTGCATATAATATTTATTTGATACAATAAATATATTATTTATAATATAAAATATATAATATACAATATAATATTTATTATAATATAATATAATATAAGATATTTATATATTATATATAATATATAGAATGATATAAGAAATTTTATATATTATGTATATAATAAATATTGTTATTTATTCAAATATTATATAATATATATTTTAATATAATATAAATATTATATAATATAATAAATATACATTATGTTTATATATTATTTATAGTATAATAATATAAATAGCTTATATTATATTATTTATTATTTATTATATGTAATATATAATATTATATTATAGTAAAATTGTTTTATATTATATCATATTAATAATACTAATATTATGCATTGTGAATAGTGAATAGTTTCGTCTCTAAAAACTATATATCTAGGAAAAACCCTAGAAAAACCTAGGTTAGAGACCTTAAATCCAAATTCTTTCAAAATTTATGTAACAAGTTCTCAAAAATCAAAATCCTAAGAACAAGATCTTCTTGATCCAAAACCTTCTAATCCATTCTTCAATAAAACAAGAGAAGGCGTCAAAGGTGTAAATCAACCCGCAGTCCTGATACAGGTCCATTCCGGATTTCTTAAGTATGTAATATTTCCTTCTCCTCCATTTTATTATTTGTTTCTTTATTTTATGTTTATTTCTTGCTTTCTTAGATTGATTTAGAATTCATAGCTTTTTAACGATTTAGTAGGTAAGATTTACAGTTGTAAATCAACCCGCAGTCCTGATACAGGTCCATTCCGGATTTCTTAAGTATGTAATATTTCCTTCTCCTCTATTTTATTATTTGTTTCTTTATTTATGTTTATTTCTTGCTTTCTTAGATTGATTTAGAATTCATAGCTTTTTAACGATTTAGTAGGTAAGATTTACAGTTGGCACTGCCAATAAATAAAAAAAAGGTCAGATCTATTTGATCTGTACTGATTATTGGATTTATAATTTGAGCGGCCCCAATTCTCTATCGCTTCATAAAATTTTAATTAGTTTTACATAAATTTGAGTTGATTTCACATCAAATATCGGCTTAGATTCGCACATAAAAATAACAATTTATCGTTTTATTCAAAATATACTCATACAAAAGTGCCTTGACTTATCAAAATTTTATGCGAAAGCACTACATGGTAAACACATACTTGACATGACACTCATTTTAATAGCCATAAAATACTGACCACGATACTATTGGCTTCATTTATGATGCATTTTTTCTACTCAGATCGTGATTTATTTATTTATTTATTTTTATTTTGTATTCTTCTTTTAATGATTAGCGAAAAGAAAATACTGAACATTTGTTTTCTGTCATATTTGTCTCTTGAATTTTTTTTTCCCCTTCTTAACAAAACAAATCAAAGTTGTGTTTGTTGTTGTTTCACCAAGTGTTCGCAAAATCGAAGCAGAATGGTTAATCATATATGGGCCCAGAAGCGGTTTAACCAACCTAACTGGTAAACCGAACGATTCAACCGTTTTAACCAGACAAGTCCTAGGCGGTCAAAAAATTGTTGAAAAAAATAAAAATAAAATACAAAAATAATCTACTAAAATATGAAAGGCATATAAAGAATGATTAAAACAAAACACATTCAAATGAAGTTGAAAATTAATGAAAAATAGACTTTAAAGAATCGATTTGTGCCTAGAGGTATTTTTAATTTTTTTAAAAAAAGATGGAAAAATGTAAAAGTGAGTATTAATGATCAAAACAATTTCTAATCTTTACCATAATGTAAATAATATTAAAAAATACATTACAAACCAAATTCCTTATTTTTTGGATTTTATATGTATTTTTTTATTTTATATTTTTAAATACCGGCCGATCACCAAAACCGCCTTAAACGGGAACGTCATGTGGCCGGTTCTGATCTAACCAGGAGGTTACCGGTCAGATCGCTCGATTTTTCCAACATGGGTTTCACCAAACAAACAATTATATTACATATAACCATCAACACAAGGTGTTATTTTGAAATAATCTCATTTAAAAAACTTTAACCCTTGAAAAGTTTTACTTTACATTTATGTAGAAAGCGAAGTGGTGAGTTCTCAGTCTTAGTTTGGTGAAAGGAAAGGAGGAAATTAACTTAAAAGAAAGCATACAAAGAGACCATTTACGTTTAATTCAAGGAGGTCACACTTACTTTTGTCCATCAAATTTCAAATTGGATGGTTTAAGTGTATTATTTGAAAGAAAGACTAATGTGATCTTGTCGAGGGATTTTTTTTTTTTTTTTTTTCTTTTCACCCCTGTTTTTTTCTTTTGGCAAAGGTCAATTTCAAGTAGTCTAATTACAATAACTCTTGCTTCAAAGAAAATAAAACTAACAAATTCAAGATCTTAAAAACCTTGATGCCAATAAACCAATTTTTTTTAAACAAAAAGAATATCAACAATTCTTATGCTTGGGAATATAAAGACAACATAATTAAATATGGCAAGAAACAAAAAAAAAAATGTCGGAGATTACTTCATCCATGTTTATTATACCCCACACCGAGTAACCACCATCTGATGGTGTAGGATCAATGATCAACCTTCAATCTCAACCGAGATAGCAAGTTTAGGTCAAACCCTCTAATAGAACTATGAACTCCTTTATCACAAGTCTTAAACCCTTAGGTGAATCTCCTTAGCAACCTAGTTTGAGAGAAATACTTCAATTTTCTATCATAATCCTATAGTCTAAAAACAAACCGTAATGAGAGAAGAGAGATCATAAGAGACACCATGAGAGAGATGACAACTGTCAATAACTTAAACCCTTTAAGTTCTTTCACAATGTGGAAGAGAGAGAGATCTCAAAGATGAGAGAGTGGCGTGGGCCCCCTTTGGACTTTCATGAGAGAGAGAAAATTTTCTTAAGAGAGAGATAGAAAGATAAAGTGTAGAGATTTTGGGTAGAGATAATCCATTTTTATAGGCTTTGAACAAGATTAAGGTTTTTTAGAGTTTTCCTTGGCTTGCATCTTCTTGTAAGATTGAATATGAACCATTGATCTTGGGTGACTTCTGAGGTGAGAGATTTGAGCCATCCATTCTATAGATGGGCCATCAGTATTATGGAATGTGTTACAACATTTATCCCCCATTCCTAAACTATTTTCTCATCAATAGAAATTAAATTAAATAATTCCATTCATAATATAATGCTTAGCAAAATTATGCACAAGTCTTCTCATATTTTTCAAAAATCATTTGAAAGGTTCCTTAAGGCAAAATCGTTCCAAAACATTTCAAAGCTTTCTCTTCAAGCCAAAGCTTGAAGTATCATGAAGAAAGTTTCATTAGGGTGGGGTGTGCCACCTTAGGTGGTACTTTATGGGCCCCACCCACATGCAATGGTGGGTATATTAACATATTGGGCGTCCCATGCAATATTAAAATTATTAAAATTAATTATATAATTTTTAGAAATTCATAAAATCAAATTCAAATATTTCAATCAATCTAAAATCAATATCTCTATTTTATAAATCTAAATTTGATAAATAAAATATCCAAAGATCTAAAAAGATTCAAATAATATTTCTAAAAATCATGTATCATTAAAACAAACACAATTAAATTTGTTAGATAGGAAAATGATCCATATAGTCTAGAAATTAAATAAATAAACATTGGAGCATTCCACCTTCAACTGTGGATTACGGTCCACACTTGTTGTATCAAACCGACCCGGTGTTTCCCATGACCCATGACCCATAGTCCAAGTATGGGCTTATTAGTGGGTCACCAAAGACTAGCCAATGAGCCAAAGGGTCGTAATCTCAGTTTGTGGATTTCAGGTTCTCCCCTAGAGACATATTAATGTCCTTATACGTCCTAGGCATATAGTTTTCTATGCCTAGGTAACATAGATTTTTCCAACCGACTGGCCTAACTCATCATGCTCAGTCTGGTATCAGTAAGCAATGTTTGTTTAGTATGGTTTACGAGAGACCACACTCTCACTAAATTCAAGTTTATATCATTTCATTTTATAAATACTCGTAAAGCCTTTAATGGTCATACTAATCCAATATCATTGACTAGACTTTAAGTTCAACTTTTTTTTTTTTTGAGCTTTGAGAAGTAGCCAAGCCATCCATTTGACATCTAATGGTTGGTATGAATTGTGACCTCCTTGTACGGTCCTATATTATAGGATCCTTTTTCGATGCAATGGTTCACTTTTTGGAATCAGCCACCATGAAATAGTGTGGCGGTGGAGTACGTAGTTGCACATAAGTTACAACTAATTGGCCATTTTAAGACCATTAAACTCTAGAAAAGAAGAGTCACATCTATGTGTATTTAATTGTCGCATTGGTTCAAGGTGAAGGTGCATTTTCTCTCTCTCGTTTCAAGGGACTCCAATCTTTTAAAGCACGGTTTTGATCATCTTGCACATAGTTTTTAGACCTTTTTCTTATATGAACTTTGTCTCTTTAGTGCAAAGGTGTTGTACTTGTAGATTCGTAGAAGCAGGACACTGTTAAAATCTTTTGTTTCTTTGTGTCCAGTTTGCCCAGAGAACTTTTATGCATATTGATTTTCATCATTAAGGGGCAACAGGAAGATAGTTAGTCCTTCAAAAGCATTAGTGAAATCTTTATCTTTTTGCCTTGTTTCACCCCACTTATTTCTCAACAGTAACCCAATCATTTGTCATTTAAATGGATGATTGAGATGAACCTCCTCCGCTCTGGAGGCCATTGACAGACCCAATTAACAAATCACCTTTCTATCATAATTGTGAAGAGTTCACCGAATGATACGGGTGGGAGCGGGTTGCGTAGGGTCCCGATCGAGAGACCCGAAATCCATACATGAGGCTAGGACTGGGACCCAGACACAGACCTGCACCCGACTGGGTCAAGCATATTTGGATCGGGACTCGAATCCATAATTTATTTAGAGGACCTGTGCTGGACCGGATGGATTATACATAGAAAAAATAAAAAATTACCTAAAAATATGTATCAAAAATTACTAAGAATTACCAAAAACATGTAAATAGCTAATAAGAAGATTTGGGTAATAATTCATCAATTTTCTCATTTTAATAAGAAGATTTACAAAGAAAATATAAAAAACAAATATACAATAATATATATTAATCAATTTTATCATTTTAATAAGAAGATTTTCAAAGAAAAAAATAAAAAAATAAAATCTTAATATCTATATATAAGCGGGCGGTGAGGCTATAAAAAGAAGAGTGCCGAAAGAAGATAAAAGAGTATATATATAGTAATATATTAACCTTTATAAATTTATATATAAAATATTTTAAAATAACTCCAAGATTTGGACCTGGGCTCGATCCGTCAGGTCCAAATCTCGGATCCATACCAGGACTGGGTTGGGTTGTCGGGTGTCGGGTCGGCTCCGAGTAAATTCCCAGCCCTACCGACTGTGTCTGATTGTTATGATTGGAAAGCTTCTCTAGTGTGCGCTATGCTCTTCGAATTGAATACCATCGACTTGATGCTTCTCCCTGCGCTTAATTTCTCAAAGATAAGTTAAATGCAAGATACATTTCTGGACTACCACTTAAATATCATGAAGAACACGAAAATTGGAGGGCTAATAATGCGTAAGGCCCCATTTGGACGGTTCAAATATTCCATTGAAGGATCCAGTGAGGTTTGAAAAACAAGTTTTTCATCATTGGATCCAGGTAATCTGAGTGTTGGCGGGTTTTTATGAACATGAGGGAGATAAAATTACAGAAGGATGGTGTTTGTATAAGGTGTCAACTTTATAATATTGAAGTATGGTGCATCTCAAAACTATGCCGAAAATGCAATTTAGGCACTGTAAGTCTTGTTGTGATATGAAAATTTATCACTGCCCCCAATTACAAAATTTAAAGTTTTAAAAGTAGTGACGATCAAGCAGATCTATGAATACTTGAAATTATTGAAAATGGACGGTCTAGATATATGTTAGAAGATGAGCATTTTTTAGGATTAAAAATCGTCTTTTTTTTCTTCTTTTTCATATCTATGAATCTTGAGGTTGAGATGATTGATTTGAAGGTTTTATAGCAAATGAGAAACCTTTCCCAATGGATTTTTGGGTGTACCTTAATTGTATGATATAAGGTTGATACCTTTCCTTTTGCATTCCTCAATGGCATGGGAAGTAGAAGAATTTAACTGCTAATAATTAATTCATCCGAACAAGGCTCATACAAACTCAAAGCTTTACTGCTGCAAAGATAGTTGAGAAGATAGCTGCATAAGAAGCATTGGCCCTACCCATGTATTACTTGTTATATATTAAATTTATTGGTGAATTTTAGCTTCCGAGTAGCAACAGTCAAATCTTTTCCCTCTCAAGGAAGTAGGAACCAAAGAGAATAGCTGCCTAAATAGGTAGAGAACATTTGAATGAATACTTATATTGCTCCCTTCTACATGCTAAATTGTTTCACAAGAATTCTTCTTCTCTTTCCCTGTTGGAAAACCCTGCTTCACATTTGGGCTCAACGTGCCGGAGCTTTTCATGGCAAACACATAGGTAGGAAGAACATCAAACGCCTCAACTGCTCCCAATTATCGCCTCATATTTTTCCTTGATTTTCTCTATCAGTGCTTCCCTATAATCAACAACAATCTTTAGAAACTCATCTTTTATCTACAATATTAACACATTCATACAACGGGTAAAATGCTCAAACATAGCCAAGAAACAGAAACCAAAAAAAAGAGAAGAAAGAAATAGACATTTCGTCCACCTTTAGGAGGAGGGCTATATTGGTCTGCCCTCCCCCATTTTTTGGGCTTTAGGAGGTTATTGTTTTGCTCCAAACTTGGAGCAAACATTCTTTTTTCACACTGTAGAAGATTCCCAAGACAAGAATTTAGAAAATAACTTGGAAATGGTTTTCTTAGACTTGACAAGCAGAACAATCCACTTAATAGATGACAGAATCTATTCATCAGAACACGAATGTTTTTATTAATTATTCATCCAGCGATGATGAGGCAATCTACAAAATTTTGGCTTAATAATAGTATTCTTTCTCTCCTCAAAACAGCACAATTTTTCTATTTTTCTTTCCATCTTTCAAACTTTCTTTTTAGGTTGTCATCCACCGAGACCAAGATGATGTGTGCCAAATTTGGGGGGAAACAAATAGCCCTAACGGGCCCAACATGGGACAGGTCAAAACTGTTATGGTCCACCCTCGGGCACACAAATATTTTCCCAACAAAAAAAAAAGGTTTTCATGCTCTAAATCTTTACTTCTCGTTTTTTTTTTTTGAACTTCAGTTTTCCTGCTCTAGTTAATCCCATTTGGATGCTCTAATAGTCATGTCAGAGAAATAACCTTGCTTTCATGTTAGTCACTCTTAAACCGGTGAAAAACAGTGTCAATCAGAGAATTTATTGTCCAAACAGGGCCTTAGTGAATGGGATGATGACTAATGGCCTGAAATACATGGTTTCTACTGTCATTATGAAGAATTTAAGTAGGCATGCGTTGCCTTTCCTTTCCTTTTTGTGTGTGCATAGAAACATGACTAAATGCGCATTTATCTGAACCTCTATACACATGCAGTTTATGCATGCAGTGCAAATAGAGCTGACGTCCCAGCTTTTTGAATATCCTCATAGCCTAATAGACTTCCTGTTGGGGCGAACTTTTCCATTTGCGAAAGCTTATTACAAAAGAAAAATATAATTCGATTTAATCATCATAATAATTACAATGGTGTTATTTATCAGCAACTACTTAATAGAGCATGAAATCAATAGCTGAGAAAGAGATGGAGGAACAGTGGAGATAAGCACTTCAATGACATGTTTGGTCGGACCCGTTTACCTCGATCACCATGAATTCCATTGACGGATGGTGATATCATGTTCTTGCCATGGCCATAGGGATCGCAGTATTTGGACCAATTACGAAAATGCTTAAAATAATTTAGCGACATTAGCTGTAATGGAAAGTAATATTGTAATCCTCGAGACCATAGGGACTTTAAGGTTACAATGATCATCATTGTCCTGTAGACATATTGAAGGGTCATGGAGAGAATGTGACCCACCTAAACATGATATGTCCTATTTAGCATATTTACCCCTCTCGTCATCACCATCCAATCCACTGATTAGATGGTGTTGATCCTCTCAACTTCTTAATGACTAGTTTATTTTCCCTAGCACTGATGCAATATTTTATACTTGTATGGGATGGCAGATGTCACTATAATGCCTGCAAAGCAGTGTAACACTGTTACCTCAGCAAATGATGCATGCTAACTGTGCCGTTAACCAATTTGAACAAAGCAGGGAGGTATTTCTGAATTTCCATGTGAAAACGTTTGTGTGCTTCAGCACTCTCACATCTAAACAACTGCCCTAGGAAAACCCACTAAAAGCTGCAAGTCAAGCATGCCTGTTGAACTTCAGTCCTGATGGGTGATCTCTAACCACATCGTAGTTGGAGACGTAAGCTTAGACATTGTCAAAATTGATATGCATGACACACCAAGACATGACAGCGATGTTTGAAACTTTACAAAGCCTAGATAGGCACTTCGCTATTGTGTGATACAGGCACAATAAAAATACCTAATGCCACCTAAAATTCAAGATCCTACTATTTAAAAGGTGAACATACATTTCGTATCAGAAAGACCAATTTAGATATTGATTTTATTCTCATATATACAGCAAATGTTGCCAGATATATCCACATTATCTTACTCATGAAAAAATATATAACTAGTATTCAAAGAAAGATGGTTTTGTAGACTTACCGGTCTGGCTTGAATACTAAGTTGCGATACGTAAACCACTGTCCACAAAACATAAAACATAAGGGCCGATAAGCTGTCAAAACATGGCTCAGAGCATTCATCCTCACATTAAGAAATTGAAGATATAGTAAATGTACGAGAACGTCAAGAAGAATTTGTGTTACTTTGAATTTCAGTGAAAATTGAAATGGAAAATTTAGGGCTCCATATATGACCAGATAGTTATAGAAGAAGAGACATCACATTGCATATGCTTAGATCTGAAAAGCATACCCCAGTATAACCGATTCCAACGAGTTCCAAAATGCCAGGTACCAATGGCAACCTATCAATAGCCTACAAAGCAGAAAAGGTTTACCGCGTTAGAAACAAATGCAATGGTAATAGACAAAATGGCTAACCCGATAAGATCTGTGCTCTTACTGAAATCATTCCTGTGGAGGCCCACAAAGCAACAATTCCAGCAAAGGCCAGAGATGCAACAGCATACTTGTCGTCAAGTTTCTCCCACTGTTGAAGAAACAACATGATTATCACTAACTGAGTTAACATTGTTGAACACACTTGCAGATATTAGAAACTATATGATACACCCTGTATATCATGTATACTACAGAACAGGAAAGCATATTCACCATCTGTTCCTGATCATGGTGGTAATCAAATTTACCAATATGAATAGTCCCTAGAGCCCCTTTGTTTCTAATCTCCATGTCAGTAATTGGGAATCAAAAGTAGTTGCCCTTAATCCATGGAGTGCCATATACCATCCATGCTCCCAAGTGAGATAGAAAAAGAAGTTATTGTGAAACGGAGAAGTAAAACTCACAGTATCTTGGATGGGCTTCAGGACCTCTGAAACATCGGGACCGACTTCGACTGATGTGTCTCCAGTAGCCATGGAAACCACATTCCGTGCCAAGTTACGACCTGGAAATGGAGTGCATTCAACAAGTTGCAGGCACGCATGGAGGTAATCCAACATTACTGTGCTAGGAATTAATTGTCAAAGAGCAAGACGAAAAAGAAAAGGACCTCTGTTTTCTCTGGTTTCCCTTAGCCTTTCCGATTTGTACTACCTCGCAATGTATGGGAAATGGGCCATTGAGCATTTACCACCACCATGGTATAATGGAGGTATCCCAGGGAAAGATCTCCTAGCGTTCATATCCCAGTTGCTTGGCCCGATGATGGACATGCGAGTCCTGGAGTGGTGGTTTTCTAGCTCTGTTTTCTGCCTAGGTACTCATGTCAATACATTAACAAAATATATACGATACATCAGCGGTCTGTTGCTGTACTGTCTGTTGCTGGTGACAGATGGTGGATGTCAACTTGCAAAATTTATCAAATCACACGTAAGAGATCATCTATTTGGCATTTCACCCATCCAACAATTTATGACCCAGGCCAATGTGTCCTTTAATGGGCTATTTGAAATTTGATCAAAAGAATAATGAACTACTAAAAATTACATCAAAAGAATCAACTGAGATGTTCAATTCTTCAACTTTTAGCTGTGATCTGATAAGATTTCCTATGAACTTCAACACCCAGTGGCGGACACTCGTCCAGGTTAATTTCCGCCGTCCATCGAAATTCCAAACAGTAGATGGCTCATGGGGTTCCACGAAACAAAAACCATCGGTGTTTTGTATACTTAAACCATAAATACCTATACTCTTGTTACATTCCAAAAGAAAAACTATTGAATAGATCCCTGAAGATGTCCATGGGACCATTTCGCCTTTCACCATTCGACCCTTTCACCCCTGATACCAATAATGTCAAGTTAAATTTATAAAATGTTCTGTAAAACTCCAAGGGCTCATTACCATAAAGAGGGAAGCAAGAACAACCACAGGGTGATTACAATATAATGCTCCTCTGTAAGCATCTATTCCCCAAGAATGGTTGAATTGTGGAGATTGATTGGGAGGTTTGGCTTAGTGTTTGGGGCACTAGGGTGAGCAGTACAGTGTCAAAGGTGCAAATTTCACAACCAACTAACCCAAGAAAAAGATTAAAAGAAATTTGGTTCATCACAATTTGAATGGTGGATGCTCAATTTATAGCATTGCTACAATGTGCTCTCAACCACTAGATTTCAACTTTCGATTTGATCTTTTTTATGCTGGGTAGCGAATTTCAGAGAGAATTCTAAGAAAGAGGTCTGGGAATAAAAGGAACTTACAAGAGGCCATTGTCTTCCAGCTCTGGCGGCTCGGCGGCCGGGTCTGTGACAAAATTTGCGGAGGCAAGAGGCTCGGGAGACCAACGCACGGCTGCACTGTCGACGTTGGCGCTGCCTGAGGCCGGCTAGGGTCAAGAATCGCCGGGGAGGAAGCCATGGACATGGTGGTGGACAAGGTCGCCATGGCAATGAAAAATTTTGTTCAGAATTCGAAGTGTATTTGTTGTGTGTGTTTTTTCAAGGGGAAGAGACTCAAAGGAGATATTGTCCTTCGGCAAGTCACGACCAATCACTCCTCCTTCATCTGGATAGTGCTGACGTGGCAATACGATATTGAGTTTAATGGTAATGGTAGTTTCCTATTGACCAGTGTTTTGGTGTGGCTCCCACATTTTGAATGGGGCAACGAAGAGCCTTGCTTTCTTTATCCGTTGGATCAAAAAATTGAAATGCTGGATTGAAAAATTGACAAAATATCTACTAGGCTCTATTCCATTTGTGTAGGCCGGCCCACAAGAATGAAGGTAGGGCCCGGCCCAAGCCCATATAATTTGTTTTTGCTAACCCACAAGAATAAAGCATTTCCCATTGGGAAAAGGTGAATTCTATTCTTGCGACCGTTATTTTTTCTAATAAATTATTTTCCTTAGCCAACTCCACTGATCGTGCAAAAATCTATATGGTGGTCCGTACCAAAAAGATTGGCATTAAGCATAAGAAAGGAAAAATCTTGGGGATAAAAAGAAGAAAGGGAAATTAGGCAAACTATTGAAATAAAAAGGGGGAAATCATTGGATTTTGGAAAAAATCATTGTATTTTTTAAATGTACTTTTTATTTAAGTAAAATCAATGTAAATATCCCTTTTTTTGGTTATTTAAAAGAGCAATGATCCTATAAGACCCTCCTACATCAATGAAGGAGCACCATTAAATTTGGCTCAGATCTCTAGAAAAGTCAAGTCCCATGCCCATGTGATAAATTTTCTAGAGATATGTGTCAAATTTAATGGTGATTTTTTGGGGTCCTACACACATGAGTGTGGGAGGGTCTCATAGGTTCATTACTCTATTTAAAAATATATTTAATATTTTTAATTTTATACTAATGTCCCATGTATTTTTTTATGTTTCTAAATTTCCTTGGTTCAGAAATCCTACTTCCTAACTAGAGAATCTCTCTCTCTCTATTTTGTACTTGGGGTTCAATTTCGAACTACATATTCTAAGCTGAATTTTTTTGTTAAAGAAGTCTTTACTCACAATAAATTACTTTAGCCAGTTTCGAACTTAAAATTCCAAGTAAATTGTATTTCTTTTTTCTGTGAATGGTTATGAATAGTTTTTGCTTATGCATTTAAAATGAATACTTTGGAACTTGAACCTTCACGCCGCTTAGGTTCTCTCCCCTGGACAAGCCAAGAGAAACCATGAACCAGAATAGAAGAACTTGTCCCATAAAATTGAGATATAGATGGAATATACTGAAGTAGAGCCACTTTGAGGTTCCTTATGAAATGAGGCCACTTGTTTTTTATTTTTTGTTTTTTTGGTGAAAGATGAGTTCGAAATTCTAAGTCTTCTTCCAATTTTTACTGGAATATAAACCCTTTAAACCACCCCCGGGGAACTCCCAAAAAAAATACCCAACCCTCTCTCTCCCTCTTTTTTTTTAACAAAAACAAACTAGCCAATTAATAGAGTCAGCCGTTAAAATAAAATTCTTCTCCTATTAAATAATGATGAAATTTCTCTAATCCCCTTGTTGCAGCCAAAAATTATGTTTTAGCAAGCTAGTAATTTAGTTCATGATTTTTTAACTATCTATTGATATCAAAACTTAAAGGAGGAAGGTTTTGGGTTAGGGATTTTAATTTAATTAGCACGTAAGTAGTCTTCTCATTCCATGTCAATGGCTCATTCTTCAAGCAATCTCTAATATTTTTGGTTTTTTCTGAAAATCTTGGAATAAAATTCCAAACATAATTTATACAACCAAAAAATTTCTACCATTATAGCTTGTCCTGGAGCTGATCAGGGAATTTATCAAGTTTTTGAATTGCATGAGGCAGCATTATAATTCTTCCTTCTGATAGCTGAACTTCGAGGAAATCAACTATATTTACAACAACTTCGAATTTATCTTTTCAAGCAAATAAACCAATGCCATGATCTTGAACTAATTGAAGAAACACTTTAAGATGATGTACATGCTCTTGCTCACTGTTAGAGTAAACAAGAAAATCATCTATATAGTTAACAATAAACTTAATGTAAGATTTGAAGATGTAATCTATCCTCATTTGGAATTGTGAGGGAGTAGGTTTTAGGCCAAATGGCATGACCATCAATTCAAATAGTCATTCGGGAGTAGAAAAAGTTGTCTTGTGGATGTCTTCATTTTTTATCTTGATTTGATGATACTCTAATTTGCAGTCAAACTCTAAAAATATTTTCTTCTCTACTATCCTCTATGTCAACTCTTCTTTATTGGATAAAGATCATTTTATGTCCACAGTAACATTATTAAGAGGAATGTTTAACCACCATTCTGACTGTCCCTCGTTTTTCATCTCTGTGGTTTTTCACAATAAAAGTTGCATATGAATAATTTGACTGTGATAGCCTAATTAAACCCTTTTCTACCAGTTCATTAATTTAATTTTTCAACTGGACCTCATCTTTTTTATGTATTCGAATAGGCTTACTCTAAATTGGTATATTATGAAGAGTGGAAATATGAGCCATAAGCAAGTCTTTGTCGTATTTTTCTAAGGGGTGTTCAACACACCATTTCTTTAAGTTTTTAGTAATATATTTAGTAGTGGTGATATGAGATCCAACTTATAAAGACAATCCTCTTATTTATTTAACAAGCTCATATTTTTCGTGGACTTCTTCCATTTTGAGCTGTCTTTTTATAATTTTTCTCTAAATATTGGTCGAACGCATTTTTAATGGTGGAGATAGTCCTGGAATAATCTGTTTCTCTCCTTCTATAGAAAGTCATACCATACCCTCTGAAATAGTAAAGGGACTTATTACATCTAGAGTTACAACACCTAATCCAGCATGATACCCTCCATCATCTATATTTACAAAATTTATAGAAACCACTTTTTCACCAAGTTTTAGAGGGACATTTAAAGCAAATTTTGTTAACTTTTTTTGTCCATTTATTGTTTCAACAAATTCGCCCTAATGATATTTTACCCAATTTTCCTACGTTTCTTTTGTGCAAAATTTAATATTAGCTTCAACATCCAAACATAATTTAACCTTTCCATTCTTGATATCCATCTATAACAATTTTGACTGGAACTAATAAAACATTTTAGACGTGAGCTAATTTCTTTATTTGATAAACCAGTTCTTTTGGAAGAGTATTTTCAACTAGTTTATTAAATAAATGCCGGAAATCTCCCTTATAATCTGTCCTTGAAGCTTTGTTTTATTTATTTAATTTTCAATTCTTGATCAAAAAATATTATTGATTCATTATTAGAGAAAAATTTATAGGAAGAGCTCATACCTTCATCAAGTACTTAAAAAGAGCAAGAGTCATCTCATTTTTCTTTTTTTGTGTTATGTTCCATCTGCAGCATTTTTATCTCCAAATAAGTTTTTAAGCTTGACTGATCATCATTTTCTTCTCCGTCATATTTATCAAAAGGGTTCATTCCAATTAACTTGTTTAATTATAGAAGAAGAATTTAACTTTATATGATCCAATTAAATTGTTTAATTATAGAAGAAGAATTTAACTTTATATGATCCAATTAAATTGTTTAATTATAGAAGAAGAATTTAACTTTATATGATCCAATTAAATTGTTTAATTATAGAAGAAGAATTTAACTTTATATGTTTGAAAACTGGTATATACAAATTATCCAGATCAACTACTTTTATATTCACCAATTTGTAATAATCACTCTCTTTCTTTTCATAAGAAAATATTCATCCACAATTTAAAATTTCTTCAATTGGAAAAGATGAAGCTTTCCATATTGAAGATCCTTCAATGCCCTTATTAAAGAATTCTTCTTCAAGAGACTTTTTGGGAACTAAATATTTTGCACGATGTGTTTGCTAGCTACAAAAAGGTTCAAAGGTGTAGATGGCAAATCTTTTTGATTCATATTCAAAATAAATATCTTTTTGCTTGATCCAAAAAGTCTCACTCAAGCACCAGACTGAAAAACATGGCCCTGATGATGATATGGAAAACATGGCCCTGATGATGATATGGATTGTAAGGAGATAATTTGGACTAAAAAATTTAATTCTCACAAATGAAACAATTTAAAACCGACACCAAATTCCCACTATATGTTTGCATAGGGCGTATGACAGACTCAACAAGCAAACTGACTAGAAAACAAAGTGACTGAGAGCTTAAAATTAGAGAAAATTTCAAAATCATCTATATCGACCAACTTTCCCCTTGATAATAGTACTAGATCTATTGCAGTAACATTCCCGCAACTCTGGTTGTTGCATCATCATTTGCCCATCTTCTGAGTTCCTAAATCATTATACATTTATTTACCCAAGCTACAATGATTTGTTTCACTTTAGAATTGCTTAGCCTGTTAATGTTTAGTATATCTATACTTCCACCATTCTCTAAAGCTCTCATTATTTTTATTTGAGAAGTAATTTTGAAAATCTCGTCACATTTTTCATTCATTAATTGATTCTTTTTAAGAGGAAGAAAAAAGGATGGAGCTCCTTTAATTTTTTTTTTTTCTTACATGCTCCTCTATTTTCAAATAGTTTTAGGTGTTTATCATGAACACATTACCTTTTCTTTTCCTTTCAAAACTTCTTGTTCTTTATGTTGCTTAACTTTTGCCAACAATTCAAGGTTTTCCTATATTTCTTTCAATGGCAGATATATGCTTTTTAGTTAAAGATATCCAATAAATTAAATAATTTAACTATTAGACTTTACCTACACCCCAACCAAGTCGACTCATATTACCTATCCTTAATTGATCCAGCCCATTCGGCCTGTCAAACCCACACGCCCTAGCTCCTTAGGATCCACACGACCTACACACCCTAGCTCGCTTGAACCTCCTCAACCCAATTGATACATTCAAGCCCAACCTAATCCGAATGAACTCTTGACCCACAATTAAAACGAACCAAATGACGATGACCGTGTAGGATCATGGGCAATCACTAGCATGTGACTCGATGATCTTAGCATGGTAAGATGTGTGAGGAAGTGGAATCAAACCACGTCTCAAGCTTATGGGTCATGAAGATGTAGGTCTAGCTCCCCTTGGGGGAATCTCCATGACTTACACGCCCACATGCCCCGGCGGCTGACAAGCATAGGAAGGCTTTATATGGCAACTCTAAGCTGGGATCTAAGAGAGCGTGCCTCCCAAACGAGCTCCAAACTCATCCAAATTTTTGAGGCTTTTGACAAAAAAAATTGGCATGTTGACTCTTGCCATTGTTTGATGACAAAATGCCTGAATATGTTTCTTGACATCACGACATGTTGTTATTTCTTTCTAATGCATATAGACAGAACCAACTTTTAAGAGTTACTATTGAAGAAGGAGGAGTTCATTATTAACTATCCAACTAGAGCAGAGAAGGCAAGCTATAAATTTATCTAAGGCTCCAATTTCCCTATCAGAATTCATGCCACAATCACTTGATTTACTTGAGAACCAGTTATTAATGAAATAGGGGAAGAAGTTTCTCAAAGTAACTTATAATGGGCTACCACTGCATCAACCACCCCTCATCGTAAAAGGAAGAGTTTCATAGTTGCTATAGAGTGCATATTTGGTGTTTTAAAAAAGCATTATGTGAGTACTTTGAAAAATATTTCACTATACATTTAGATCATTTCAAACATGTAGTTAATATTACCTAGCTGATGTAGCTTATATAAATACCCTAAATTTAATTGGCTCATATCATGGAGTTCGTTATCACCTCAAAGAATATGGTTGTAGACAAAATTCTCCACAAGATTACCATGAGTTATTCAATTTGAGGCGTTCTTTTGTAAGAAATGCAATATAACGTGTACTTGATGTTCTTAAAAAGTGTTTTGCTATGTTTTTTAAAGCCACCTGTATAACCAATTAGAAAAGAGGTCGAGTTAGTTATTGTAATCAATTTCTTACACATTTTACTCGTGTGCATGTTGGAGGTGATGATTGGCTCTATGTGGAATATGATAAGGAAACTCAAGGTAGAACACATCATTCAGGATATTTTGAACATGAGAATAGCCTAGATCTTACTTCTGCAAGTGCCCACATTATGCAGGTAGTTGATTGCAAGACAATATTGTACATGACATGTGGGTTGATCATTGTAATAGAAGAAGCTACTTTGTTGGTTGGTCAATACTATGTTAAGTTGTATGGGTTCTATTTTTTTAATATACGGGATCAAGTATCTTTTTGCTAATTTTGTTTTTAATTTCTACATTATGAGCCTAGTTTGGGACCATGTATCTTTATTAATCTTCTTAACGTAGCTAGTTTCTTATACGGAACGCCAATAAACTTTAGATTAAAACAAGTGATCTTCCTCTCACCCTCTAGTGTAATCTAATATTTTGCGTATGAAAGTTGAATGTCACAATAAGGCAATTCAACTATCAATAAACAAATGGAATGCGGAAATACATGTGACCTGATATTTGTTTGTAGGTAATCAAACAAATGTACTCTCTCTCTCTCCAATGTATTGTACTTCTGTAAATTGTTCATTTTTATACAATCTTTCTATCAGTAATGCCCAGCTTTAATAGCAAGAGAGAGTGAGAGAGAGAGAGAGTACAAGTTTGGTACAAATCAAATACGTGCCTAATAAAATAAATCTATTAATTATGAAATTGTCCTCTAAATAGTCAAATATTTCAAATATAAGAAAATTCTAAAGTACAGGTAGACAGTCAAACATACATAAAAAGATACATATCAAGTAATATATAATTCAGATATTTGAAAAGTAGCCGATGCATTTTCTTAGATTTACAAAGCTTTGAATATTTAGATTTTGTTTTGTCAAACATACCCTTATTGATGGTGGATAAGAAGGCTTGGGCCTGCTGTAGATGTAAAAAGACTGGACACTTAACATCTTCTTTGTAAATTGGGTCCAAATATGACAAAATGTATACATCTGTATATAAAATGCATTGATAGATAATGCAACCATACATAAAATTGAGCAAAAACATAAAAATTCATGAAGAAAATATTTAACTGTGATTGAAAAAGGCCACTACCCTTAACGACAATAAAAAATTAATGAGAGGCATTTTTGGTATATAATGCCCCCCGTTTTGGGTCAGCAAGGATAAAATTATTGATAATTATCGTTAGGCATCTAAACCATATGTCAACCCTGTAAAAAAGATGTTATAGAGGAAATAACCTTTAAGTTTTGTTTACGTTCCGATCTATACTGATCTCTGAGTGAGATCAACTCAAATCTTCCCAAAACTGAGTTGATTTTATGCAAAAGTAGAAAAGGCAGGGTTGCTCAAATTATGGGCTCAAAAAAATCGTAGATATATACAGATCCAGTCTTTTTCTGTGTGTAGTGGCAGCGCCAGCTCCAAATCCATATTTGACTTAAAAACGCTTCTGCATTTTCCTAACTAATTAATAACATAAAATTACATAAAATAAAGCTAAATTTCATACGAAAATTAACTAAATTAAATCAAGAAAAAACTACTTAACTTCTGGGGACCTAGAACCTGAAGTTTTGGGCTTGGATTAAGCCGCTCTTTTGATTTACTCCACCACTTTTTTTGGATACCTTGCTTATTGGAATTAGGAGATCTAATGTACCTTGACCTAGATCTAGGGTTCTTAAGGCATGGGGAAAAGCTCGACAATTTTAGGTATGGTCTACCTAAGCTTTCTTGGAATTAGAGGAGATTTTTTTTATTTTTCTAAGCTTTTGGAGATCTTTGAAGGTAGAATCTATATTATGGGATTTTCTGAGATTTTTTGGGATTTTTTTATAATTTTTTAAAAATTTCCTAGGCATTGTTTTCTATTTTTGGGTATTTTTTGTGTATTTTTCTAATTTCAAGAATTGGTCCTATTTTCTAAAGATTTCTAGGGAATTTCTGATCTTTCTCTCGGATCTTTTTCAGATGTATTTTTTGGGTTTTGAAAGGGAGTATTTATAGGCTTCAACTAAGGATTTGTCTTATTTTTTGGATTTTTTTATTTTTCCATATTGTTGGATTTATCTAAATTAGAGAACACCTATACTGCATCATCGGGCCATGCCTGAGCCTGCTAGGCCGTGCATTGCATCACGTGTTGACACATGTCCAGCCCCAACATGGACTAAATTGTTATTTTATTGAACAATTTTTCCCAATATTTAACTTTCTAACCAAAAGTCTAATTCAGACGATTCTTGGACCGTTTGAAAGATTGTGACCTCCTCTATATTTTGAAACCATATTTGGTTAAATTTGAGGTATTTTTGAGGAGCTTACAAGGCTAGGACTTTAGGGTCTCAATTTCAAGTTTTTGGTTGTCTGTTAAGTGTTCGGGTTAGTTTGTTGGGTTCACAGGGCTCATGGGTGCCTCTGGTAGCTATATGAGGGTATTGGGATAAGTTTTGGAATAATTCTACTGGGTTTAGGTTACATATGGTCATTAGGGTTTATGTAATCCTTTAGACGTAGAATCAAAGGTTTTAGGAATTTTCTTAGTCAGAATTTCGAGGGGGTGTCTACAATTGCCCCTCTTTGGCATTCACTTGGGGCACTAGATAAATGGCAAAAAAATAGACCCTCGAGACACAATGAGAAGGAAAATTTTCTCGAGGGATCATTCTATTGAATCTCTAATACCTTGGGGTAGGCAATACGCCGATGGATGCTTTTGATCCATAAGACATCAAACTGACATTGCTATCTTTGAGTCGGTGGAGTTGATCGGGATCCGAAGTGACAGTCAACGGGAACCGTGCTATATTGAGCTAGTGATACTCCTTGTTGTATTCATTCCAATGCTACTTAGGATGTTATCAGCGTAGTCATTTTTTACTTTGGACCTTTTCTTGGGGTATGGTTCTCAAATTTAATGAGATTCTGATTTAGAAGAAATTTTTGAAATGATGAATTCCTTGCTAGTTGAACTTCTTGTTCGCATTCAATTCTAATTCTTGGGGCACATGTTCAGGCTTTTTGTTTTGGGAATCTATTGGTTGGTCTTTTTTTCCCGAGGGTTTGCAAGCATGACAATCTAGGATTTGGTGGCAGCAGAAATATAATATCCAAGCCTCCATGAAACTCCTTCATTTTTTAAAAGTATTTTTTGAAGATTGGTAGGATTTTGTAACAGATACAGAGTTTTGGGCTACTTTTTTATCCAAAGAAATTAACATTTTTGAAAACCTCACAAGAACATGTAGGTGAAATTTTGAAAATGGGTGAGAAAAAATATTTGATTTTGGTAGGCCTTTTAAGCTCATGCAACTAGAGTGTCCTCTAAGTAGTTTTACGTCATGTAGTGATGGACGTTCTTGTACTTGTCCCAACTCTTTTGCTTCACACGGGTTTGATGTTGAATTGATACGGATACCCGGTCTTTTTATAGTCATACCAATTGGACGTCTATCTGTCTCAGCTCTTTTACGTCACTCTAATTTGACTTTTGACTTTGAGATTTCCTGGTTGTTTCATGTCATATGGGTTGGACATCTTCATGTCTCAAATCATTTACATCACACGAGTTTGACATTTGATTGAGATTTCCCGATTGTTTCATGTCGTATGGGTTGAACGTGTTTCGACTGAATTTGGATTGGCTTCCCGATTGTTTTACATCTCATGGGGTAGATGTCTTCAACTGGATTTGGTGAGTCACATTTCAGCTCGCAGCACCTTGGAATTCTGTGACTTTGAAGATGACTTGATGAAGGGTGTCCGGATGTGTCAGACTCTTTGTGTAGGACGCAATGGACAACAACTCTGACTGCTCCAGAATTCTTTTGAAACTGATTTCACTTTCTTTCAAGTGTTGGATGTTTGACTTCTTCTTTTTCTGATTATTTTTCAGCTTTCTAGTTCTTGAGACAGTTTTCCCTTGCCCTTGTTTTTCTGTGTCCCTTTTTTTTTAGTGGATGCAAGACCCACTAGACTTGCCCTCTTCTTTTTTTTCAGGCTTTTTATAATTTTTTTCTTTTGGGATCCCTAAGCGGTCTTGGGATGAATATAATTTGTTGTTTTTTTTTTTCAAGTATTAGCTTGCTAAGCTTCTACTTCGGATCTTTAAGACAAGGAATCATCAAGTACTTTCTTTCAATCTTGATTCTTTGTGACACAACTCAAGGGGCAGTTTTTCTTGAAGTTTCTGAGCAAGCAGGTGTCCTGATTGCTCAGAATCTCTTTAAACTTCCAATTTTATACCACTTACCTACTTATTGAAGTTTAGATAGTCAAGGTTCTTCATATTTACTTGAATCGATGCCTTTCATATTTCTTTCACATTTGACACCATTTCGACTTAGCAAAAGAAGAATTTGTAGAGATTTTGGAGAAGAGATGAAAATATAGAGAAGTTTTTTTTTTGTCACCCTAGGGTCCCTTTCGTGTTTTTAGCACAATGGCTATTTTTTCTATTGCTCGGAGTTCCTTTCAAAATTTTAGCCTGGCAGATTTTTTTTTTTTGTTTATCGCCCTCAGGGCCTCTTTCGGGTGTTCAGCCTGATGATCTTTTTTTCAACGATAAGAATTCCTTTCAGTATTTCATCCTGACATAATTTCCATATATGTATTTTTTTGTTTTACCTTTTGAAAAGATGAAGAAAGAGGAGGAGGAGGAGAAGAAGAGTAAGTGTTGTTTCTTTCTCTATTGGCACTTTATCCTATAAACAAATAAAAACTCGAGAATCCTTCCTTCTTCGAAGCAAGAGGGATGTTCTAATTTTGGTTATTTTTGGATTATCCTTGCCCCTGGTTGGTATCCAATACTTCTTTGACAAATGTTGTTGAATTGCCGGTGAAATTTCTTCCTTGAATTGCTTCACTTGGACCTTGATCTTTGGAGTCAGAGTCAGTCACAACTTCACAGTCGTTCAGTCTGCTGCTTAGTTGCTTAGCTTGTTTCACTTTATTTTATTTTATTATTTTCGACTCCTTAGATTATTGTCAATGCCACAGAGTATGATGCTTAAGCAGAGTATGAATACCCCACTTGACTCATTTGAGAGGGAGGTGTAAGTGATCATCCCACACATTTTTGGTAATCTTTTTCATTTGCAATATCATGTTGCTCTTCAAAAGTTGATGGCCTTAATGCATGTTTGGAGTCATCGAATAAAGTGTGGGCTTCACTGGTTGCCCCAACAATATTTTCATTATCAAGTGAGGGTGCCCCTATCAAGTGATTTGGTGGGGCTACCCCTATAGGATCTTCGTTATTAGATGAGATTGTCCCTATCAATATATTGGATGGGACAACCTCTACAACATTTTTAATAAAGGGTATGATCTCTATCAATCTGGTGGATATGACTGCCCCCACTAGATTGTCTTTTTCCTCTCGAGTATGGAGTGCCCCAAGTATTGGAGTCATGCCCTATATTCTTCTTGGGGTTCTTCATCCCATATAGACGGTTTATCCAAGAAATCTAGTGAAAGTGGCCTAGGTGGCCCTCTTAGAGGATTTCTAGAGGTTCCATTTCTTTTATCAATTCTTGAGGGGATGAACATTCTGTTGGATTCACCTTAGGGGATAGTTCAGTTGAATCCTCCATGCTTGACTCCTTTGTTTCTTCTTGTATTACGCTTTTGAGATTAATGCATTCCTCACTAATGTAGTTTTGTGAATCCCTAGCTCCGGGATCTTGGTTGAGCTCATAGATGACTTGAGCTTCCTGTAGGTCACCCACTTCACTTATTTGAAAGATAGAATTGATTATGTCATTTTCTTTTGTGGTAATATGTATCACAGGGATGACTTAACCTTTTTGTGGACTTGTATCTTCAGCTGGAATAGAGATTTTTCTTGAATTTTCTTCATTTCCTTGAGTTTCAGAACCCTGGCTATGGTTATTCCCCTAACTTGGATTATTTTCTCCTACCCCTCTGTCTAGGACATGGGTGTATTGAGTCTCCTGCAAATTAGCACGTCTATTGGAATTGCTTATGGGGTAGTTTCTCTTCCATTCTCTCTTGGATCATGGTCCATGGACTATGACAATCCTTGACATTTTGTTTCTTAGATTCTCTTGCCACATGGATTTGAGTGAACTCATACTCATCTGATATTTTTCCATGGGATGGATGGTTTAGCCCCTTTGTGTCTTCATATCTCAACTTTTACTGGGACAACTGGAATTGCTTCCTCCTTTTGTGGGTTGCAGTCATCTCTAAACTGACTCTCTAAACTGAGTTGACCACAGGAATTGGAAGGGATAAAATCCAAACTAATATGATCAACTCTAATCTAATAGATAAGAGATGAGAAAACCTACATTGATCCTTTTTTTTTTTTTGTTATACATTTTATCAAAGATATAAAGATGTTTTTTCAAAGTTGTTTTTCTTAAGAAAATAATGATGTACCTAAATAAAATTAAAAAGATAAAGATGCTCTAGTGATATAAGAAGATATAAAAAGATAAAGATGCACTAGAGAGATTAGAATAATCTAAAGATATAAACATAATCTAAAGATGATAAGAATGAATAAAAGAAGATATGAAAAGATGATAAAATGATCTAAAAGATGAATATAAGAGATGATCAAGATGGATATAAAGATGATCTAAAAAAAACGATGACAAAGCTTGAGAGAAAGAAATCCTAATTTTTTATGAAGAGAAAAAAAAGAAGAAGATAAGATCTAAAAAGAGAAGATAGAATCTAATATGAGGAAACCTTTTCAAATCTATCTTGCTTTTCTTTTCTTTTTTTTTGTTGTTTTTTTCTAGAAAATAAATATGAGAAAAAAAATTAAGCTTTTTTTACAGTCTAAAATAAAAATCTGAAGCTCAAAGGCCCCTACGATAGGCATCTAATTGTTTACATTCTGATCTGCGTCAATCTCTGGGTGAGATTAACTCAAATATTTGCAAAACTGAGTTAATTTCATGAAAAGAAAGAGAAGGTGGGGTCACTTGAATTATGGGCTCAATAAAAGTGCATATCTATATAGATCAAGTCTTTTTTTTGAGTCACTTGGTAACGCCAACTCCAAATCCATATTTTGACATAAAAATTGTTCTAATTTTTCTAACTAATTAATAACAAAAAATTACAGAAAATAAAATAAAACTAAATTAAAGATAAAAATTAACTAAATTAAATAAAAAAAGAAATACTTATCTTCTGGGGACCAGGAGCCCAGAGTTTCGCCCTTGGATCAGGCTGCTCTTCTGATTTGGGCTACCATATCTTTTTTTGGATGGCTTTACTTATTGGAATTGGGAGATCTACAGTTCATTGACCTAGATCTAGGGTTCCTAAGGTAGGGGAAAAGCTTAAGAATTTTAGATAGAGTATACCAAGGTTTTTTTTTAGAAATGAATGATAATTTCTTTAGTTTTCTAAGATTTTGGGGATCTCCTAAGGTAAAATCTGTATTAAGGGATTTTTTAGGTTTTTCCTAAGGTAAAATCTGTATTAAGAATTTCCAAGGGTTTTTTCCTATTTTTGGGTTTTTTGGGTATTTTTCTTTTCCTATTTTCTAAGAAATTTTAGGGAATTTATGATCTTTTTCATCATTTTCATATGTATTTTTTTGGGTTTTGGAAGGGGGAATTTATAGGGCTTCAATTAGAGATTCTTCTTGATTTTTTTTAGAAACTTTTTCAGACTCTTTGGATTTATCCAAATTAGAGATCACCTATATTGTGTTATGGGGCTGTACGACGCGTCGCACGTTGACACACATACAGCCCGGACAGGAACTAAATATCATTTTATTAAACAGTTGACCTTGTTCTTTAACTTTCTAACTGTAAGTCTGATTTAAGTGATTCTTGGACCGTTGAAAAAATTGCGACCACCTCTGTAATTTAAAATCAAATTTGGTCAAATTTGAGGTATTTTTGAGGGGCTTAGAGGCTAGGACTTTAGGGTCTCGATTTTAGGTTATTGGATATCTGATTGGTGTTCGGGTTAGTTTTCACAAGGCTTATGAGTGTCTAAGGTGAATATGTGAGGGTATTGGAATAATTTTTAGATAATTCTATTGGGTTTAAGTCATCTATGGTCTATTAAAGTTTGTGTGGTCCTTCAGACTCAGAATAAAAGGTTTTAGAAATTCCCTTAACCAGAATTTGGAGGGAGTGTCTGCAAGTTTATAACAGTTTGGAAAGAAGTTCCCATTTCAATTTGAAGTATCATTAGCTTTGTTGGCAGTTTCGATTAGGTTATTAGACCCGACCTTCCGTTGTCAACAATGGAGTGTGATGTAATTCTGTCGCTCTACTCAAAATCTGTTGAAGTTTGGTGTAAACAGTGTGCTAGTGATTCATGTTCAAACAATATATTAGCATGTTTCCCGTTAGATGCATTTTGATAGATGTTCAACATGTGTCATGCTCATCCGTTGAAAGTCATAGGTTTATGATGGGCATTTAGCAAAGGAATTTAAAGATGGAAAAAGTTTATATAAGGTCAAGGTCCTAAACAATCAAATTAAGAGGCATCTTAAAAAGTAAGTAGAAAAAGTTATTTTGATGCTAAAAACTCTCAAATCCGATCATCTTGAATTTGAGATATATGGACATAAAAAAAAAATGAACTTCAAGTCTTAAAAATAGTGCATATTGTAATGCATTAAGATTTTCAAGTTTTCATAAATATACTTTGATATACACTATTTTGGAAGCTAGAAATTTGATAGTTAGAGATGAAAATAAATTTTCAATCCATCATAAATATTTTTAATGCTGAATTAACATCTTTCAACACTATTTAAATGTGCACCGTATCTTGATTGTTTAAAGCCTCAACCTTATACAAACCACACCCTTTAAAAATTGGGTTGAAGCATCCGTAGCTAGAGCGTGTGATGCCGCAACGTATCATCCCACCCTCCACTACTAGGTAACATACAAAAGACAATAATAATAATAATAATAATAATAATAAAATAATAATAATAAAAAAATAAAATAAATAAATAAAAGAGAAAAAAGAAAGAGTGGGAGAGAGGACTTTGGGAACTATGACATTCTACCAGTTAAGTTTTGTCCAAAGGCAACAACTTCGTAAAATCAATCAAAACAAATATTGCTACTTTATATAATGAAATATTTACCTAACGGTAAGATTGTCCTAAAAGGCTATGTCCACAACTTCTAGAAGCTACACATTAGGAGTATCTTAGAAAAGGAAAATGTTTTAATAGGGTTGCAGCCCTATCAAAAAAAGTAAAGATATCCTTAAAATTCATGGAAAATTGCAGTTTTGGTATCTTAAAATTTTCTAATCGACCATCATCTCATTTACCATTATGGTTACGTAAAAAACAAAAAGATTTTAAGCCCTTCATTTTGTAATTGGCCATTGTGGTTTTGAAAAAAAAAAGGATTTCAAGCTCTAAAACTAGTGATATTATAACACATTATCTAGACCGTCTATTTTTTAGGTGTTCATAGATCAGCAAGATCTGTATCACTTTTTAAACAACAAATTTTATAATCAGGGTGGAAATTGATTTCGGAGCCATTAGTGCGATTTTCCATACCCAAAGTACATCCCATAGGAGGTTTTGGGGTGAGGATTTAGTTTTTCTTCACAAGGCCTAGGGCTTATAAACCTGCATAGCTTAGAAAAATTTCAAACACAGATTTGAACACTTTTCTTCTTCCCATGAAAAATGTAGCATGGCAATTAGATGGTAGACGGATAGTGGGACTTATAATTGAAGTGGGCCCATTCTTGTTAGTGCAATTCTTTCATCATCTGATTGGATGATGATGACCCTAACTGCAATAATTTTTTTTAAAAAAAAAAGAAAAAAAGAAAAAAAAAGAAAGATGACCCTTGCATCGTCTTCTTGTGATCATCAAATTTGACCATAGTATTTGGGGTACAAGTGCGGTGAAATGTTAAGATAATGGGCCTGAAATTCAAACCCGGCCAAGCTCGATTGGCCCTATAATGAGGCCCAAACTTGGCCTGTCAGGCCAGGCCCAGCATATTTACACCCTCAATAAACTACAAAATTTGTCCAGAAAAGAAAAGAAAAACTAGAAAGTTGTATAATAAATGCCTACTAGGTCTTAATACTATGGCCCATACCTAGCATGTTAAGATAATATGACTTAAATTCGGGCCCAATAGGTCAGGATCTATAAGAAATGCTCAAACGAGCCTATTTTCGGCCCATTTGTATCGCTATGTAGTTTCTTGGATGGTGGATGCTCCTTTTTCGTCCCTCCCTCGAAATCATTTTGCCTTTTTTGCAATTCTAAAAATTGCATATTAGGGTTATTCTATTGCTAAAATTATAAAGCCCAAAATTGAGTGCACATAACATATTTGCAGAATCACCACATAAAAATTTTCAAAAATAAAGTTTGGATTTTGAGTAATTAAAGGCTTAAATCGGACGATCCAATCATTGCACGTCTTTATTTAGTTGCTATCTCTTCAGGCATGCACAAAAGCTTTTCCTTGAGGCCGGTTGCTTGTTGAAGAGGTCACAAGAATCACAACTCCAAAATTTGGAGTCCCAAATATACTTCTAGCGTCAGTAACGGTAATGTTCCCGAGGGAACATAGAATTTTTTTAAGGAAAAAGTTTATATAAAGCCAAGCTCTAAACAATCAAATTAGAGGTCACCTAAAAAAGTTTACTAGAAGAGGTTGTTTTGATGTTCCAAAAATCTTCAAATTGATCATTTTGATATCAAGTGCATAGACATGAAAAAAAAATAGATTTCAAGTTTTGAAAATAGTGTATATTTTAATGAATTTTTGAACAGTCAATTTTCAAGATTTTTAAGGTTTTATAGATCTACTCGGTCTACACTAACTGTTAAGCTTTAAATTTTGTAATTAAAGATGAAAATATATTTTAAGGCTATCACAAATATTTCCAGTATTGAAACCACATTTCTCGACACTATTTGAAGGTATGATTCAGCCATCTAAAATTTTCCACAAATTCCTTGCTCTTACTAAAGGATTTGCTGCTTTCGTGGGAGCATATTGTGAATTGGAATTGTATACAATGAGACCATTTATCTTTCATACAAAGTGGTCACAATTACTTACAACCATCCAAAATGAAATTTTATAGCTTAGGTGTGTCACAAAGTTCGAGAAAATTACTTTTGAAATTTGAGTTTGGTTAATGAATAAATGCAACTATCCAATTTCACATCCAATGGTCAAGATTAATTATGACCTCCTTGTACTAAAGGTAAATGGTCACATTTTATACTTTTCCTTGTGAATTTGCTCCATCGAGTAAAGCTCAGATTAGAGATTTTTTTTGTTTTTTGTTGGGAACCAAAATCTGAAATAAAACCTCCATAACCTAATAATCAGCTTCCAAAAAAAATCAAATAGAACTCTGTATGCTCGCAAAAAAATAGCCTCCCAAGATTGAATAAGAACCATCCAATTTCAGGAGGACAACATCAAGGTGTTTAAGAAAAAGTTATATTTCCTTCCATAAAAATAATCATGTGATGATACTCAAATAGATCTCAAAATTTTAAGTTGAAAAATTCTAGCAAGTAGGTCTTGCTCCCAAGGGAGTTAGTATAGAGCATATAGTGTGGAGGAGCATAGTATATGTCTAATTTTTGGAGTACGACATCAAGATATTTAAGAACTCAAAATTTATATTTCCTTCCATAGAAATAAGGAAAAAGTTTATATAAGGTTACAACTTTAAAATTTAGAATTAAAGATGCACCTCAAATCTATCGGAAAATATTAATTTAATGATAAAAAATCCTTTAATTTATCATCTTGACATTGAGATATATGAATATGCCAAAAAAAAAAAATTTGAATCCTAGAAATAGTGCATCTTGCAACACATTATCTAGAGTATCCATTTTCAATATTTTCATATGTTTATAGATCCACTTGATTTAACCATTTTTGAAATTTAAAATTTGATTATTAGACATGAAAATTGATATTAAGATAATCCTAAAAATATTTTCCAACAAAATTATATGTTATGATAAAATTTGGATCTGCACCTCAATTGGATTTTTTAATGTTGCAACTTTATAGAAGCCACACGCTAAAAATAATCATGTGATGATACTCAAATAGATATCAAATTTTAGATTGAAAATTTCTCGTGTTCTACCAAAGGGCATTGCTATTATTTTTTCGGTAGATCAATGGGGAATATAAGTCCATACCCATTTTTTAAAATATAGCCGTTTTTTAATGCATGTGGAGATGAAAATCTAGACCGTTACCTGAGACACAAGTGGTCCTACCACGACCACCACAAACCCAATCGCAAGGACATTGCAGTTATTACCAACTGAACAAGATTGAAGGACGTCGTTTTCGTAGCAGAATGGGGATTGGTTGGGGCCCGTGTCGTTTCTGTTTTACCCGAGATTCCATTTCTACCGACTACAAAATTACACGTCATCTGTGCTCCGTCTTTAACCAATCCTTGCCGACCATAACAATGGAAAGTAAACCAAAAGAAAAAATCAACAGAAAATGACAGGAAATAATCATTGAAACGATCGAGTTACTTCATAATTTAAATGAAATGCTCAAAGAATACTTATTTATCCACACTGAAGTTTACAAAGAAGGGTGATGTTCCCATTTTACTAGAAAATGTACTTTTCGTGTCGAAAATTTTGTGGTGGCTTTCCAATTTATGGTTATTTTTAATTGAAATTTTAAATTTTAAAAACAATACAGATCTAATAGATTTATAAATACTTGAAAATCTCAAAAATAGATTGTCCATATAAATTGTTATTAGATTCACTATTTTTAGGATTTAAAATTTATTTATTTATTTTTCTTTATATCCATGTAAAGGTCAAGATGACTAATTGAAAGATTTTCAAAAATAGATTGTCCATATAAATTGTTATTAGATTCACTATTTTTAGGATTTAAAATTTATTTATTTATTTTTCTTTATATCCATGTAAAGGTCAAGATGACTAATTGAAAGACTTTACAACTCGGAAATCTCTTTCTTATTAGATTTTTGACATGCAGCCTACTTATATATATATATAAAGTTGCAACCTCAACCTCCTATAATTTTTTTCCTTTAAAGAATCATTTCATCTTGGTACCTCTTCAACTATTCTATTAAAAAATACCCAAAACACTCCTATATCATATTTGAAGGACACAGGCAGGGCACGTCTCAGTTCCCAGCATCCAACTTATGTTTCACAAAATTTATTGTTCTATGTATGGAAACCAACACATGTCTCAGTTCCCAACATCCAACTTGTGTTTCACAAATTTATTGTTGAACTCATGACAGCTGAGGTAGTTTAGTCATTTGGATTGGCTGTAAAAGTTGAGCCAAATGACTAAAGTATCTTATTTGTTGGAGGTTTCAAATTAATTTTAAAACAAAAGTTTATAATAGGAAGATATAATTCTAGGTTAGGAACTCAAAAACCAAACAGTATTTGTGTCATTTAACTTAAATGACTTAGCTGTACTAAAATACCAAAATACTTTTCGATGTTAATATTTTGGTGCAAGAATTACAGTCCTTTTTGGCAATTTTTCTTGAAGCAATTTTTCATTTGTCAGGATACTTGGGTTATCTTTCTAGCCAAAAGATTTTCTACTCTTGTGGGATCACATAAAATTAATTTTAGGTCCCCCAAATGTAATAGTTTTTTAACCTCAATAAGGAGATTTATGATTGTATCCTCTACTCACTTGAAATTAGTAATGGCTTGAGATCATGCGCACTTGAAATTAGTAATGGCTTGAGATCATCCAATTTTTAGATAGTGATATCTATATGTTAAAAAACTCAAATTAATTTTTTAGAATAGTAATCTAGTAATTCTTAGTAGGTCCTGAATTTCATATTAAAAAAATCCTCCTAAATAGGTCTCTAATCCGGGCAAAAATTAACTATGCTCCCAAAGGAGAATGGCATAGATGCCCGTCATGAAGCAAATATTGAGGTGATTTCCCCGCATAAAATAGGGGGGAAAAACACACAGTAAAATCAAGATTTCCAGGTCATGGAGGGCAAATCTCGGGTTTATTTCACAGGTGATAAGCAAAGCTCAACAATTATATTTCTTCAAATAGCAAAGATTCAAGAGAGAGATGAAAAGCCTCAAATACAGGAGCAAAAAAACAAGGGAAAGTTATTGGAGCAGCGCGTGCAGCTCCATCAACAATACAGCATCGAGTGATCACAAAAAAAAGAAAAAAAAAGAAAAAAGCTTCAATGTTATGTTCACTTGTAGAACTCGATTATACAGCTACCATAAGCGCAGCAAACGACCTTAATTCCGGCGAATCCAGCACCTTTGGCCAGGGCTTCGAACTCCTTCTCGGTTCTCTCTTTCCCACCGGGGTTGTGAGCGAGCATGATGCAGTCCACATGGAACACGCCATGGGCCGCAAGGCTGTTCTCCGCAGCAATCGGAAGAATGGACTCTGCAATGATGACTTTGCCGGAGTCCGGGAGGGCCTTGTAGCAGTTCTTCAGAAGCTTATGGCAGTACTCATCCCCCCAGTCATGCAGGATCCACTGCACAATTTTCCCAATCCCAAATGCAACAGATTAGTGTGTAGACAATTGCGTCCCTCACACAAATCAATTGAGAAACAATTACAGAGAGGCAGTTGCAGAGAGAAATAAGCAAAAAGGAACAAAAAAATTGAGAGAGAGAGAGAAGCAACCCACCTTCATGAAGATAGCATCCCCAGTAGGCACACTTTCAAACATATCCCCCCCTACATGAGTCACACCTGCAAATACCCAAAACACAAAAACCATGGTTACAAAAGAGAAGGAAAAAGCCCACAAATCCATACAAGAAGCAGTCCCAAACCCTGCATAGAGGAAAAGAAAGGACTGAACCAAATCAACTAACCAGGAAACTCAGGAGCATCTGCAATGACATGGGGTAAATCAAAATTAATCCCCTTAATGTGCCCATACTTTCCCACAATCATGTTCAGAGTGGCTCCAATCCCACCACCAACATCTACAATGCAGTTGAGCCCCTCAAACCCAGGATAGTCATCCAATATTTTCTTCATTGTAATTGTGGAGTGATCAGACATGCCCCTATTAAACACTTTATTAAACCTTGGATCCTTTCCATGGTATTCAAAAGCTGTCATCCCATATGCCCTATTAAAAGGCACCCCACCCTCCAGAACTGCATCCTTCAAATGATACCAACTCTCCATCAAAACCTTATCCTGGTTCATCAAGACGAGCGGCGCCATGGACACGCCGTCCTGGTTCTTCACCAGGAACTTGGTCACGGGTGCGGCGCCATACAGGCGCTCGGGGTGGCCGTCGGGGGTCAGAGAAACCGACGAGGTGAGCACGGAGTAGCTGGCAAGGAGGCGCAGCATGCGGTCGAGCATGGTGGCAGCCTCCGGGTTGGTGGTCGGGAGCTTGTCTGCGACATCCTTCGGCGAGAGGAGGGCGCCGGGGCCTGCGGCCGCGATGATTTCGAGGACGTCGAGCTCGATGGCCGCTTTGAGGGTCATGGGGAGGATGGAGGAGGAGGCGAGCTGCATGGCGTAGTGGCAGCAGTCCTCCTCTGTGAGGGGCTCTGGGCCAACCGATCCCATCTTGCGCCTATGGCCGGGGTTGGATGCCGAGTGGGTTCGGTGGTGGGTGCGAAGTGGGTTCGGTGGTGGATGTGCAGTGGGTTTGTGATGGGGGAGGGGAAATGGGTCCGTGGGCTTTTATGCCGTGGCGTGAGGGGTTTTGGTGAGAGGTTGGCCCCACATTATGTAGACTTTGGGACATTGAGGTGTGCTGGTCGTCTCTCATTGATTTGGGGGCAATGTCGTGTGAATAAATAAATAATTGAGGATTAAATTATAAAATTAGGAGGTGGTGGAGAACAGGTATCGTGGTAGGTGATGATTTGATTGATCACTACTTTATTTAATGCACATGTAGACTGAGTATATGTATTAGTGAAATTTCTTTTTCTTTACGGTTCAAGGCCAAAAGATCATAGATGGGTATCATTTGGTAAGCTTTGCTCTAAATAATAGGTTATATTATGGGATGCCATTTTATAACGCCTAGGTTTATGGAACAAAGTAAAAGCCTCACTTCCAATCCTCTTTGGAAAATCCTCTTTGAAAAAGCACTTTTGAGTATTGAAGATATTTTTGGCTCTAAATTCAATTTTTCAAAATCAATTTTCAACACCCGATTGTGAAACTTGAAACTCAAAAACATGATACAAGTCTCGTAGAATTGTGAACACTTATTTTCACAGTGAATTAGGTGGTGTGCATAATGTGTTACATCATACATTATTTTTAGGGTTCGAAATCTCTTTTTTTTTTTCTCTTAACAACAGTAATAGTCTAGGCCACATATGATTGATTCGAAGATTTTTCGATGTGAAATCTGTAAATTTTTTATAAGTTTTGAAGTGAGCTTTTATTTATTTTGATAGAGCTACAATGTTAAATATTTGTTTCCTCTTTTTTCTTTATATTCATGTATATGAAAATCGAGATGTAAATTAAAAGGTTTTCCAACTTCTAAATACATTTTTCTACTTTAAGTATAAATTATATGGGAATGGGGTTGAGGTCGTGGTGGTAGCACCACTTAAGCCTCAACTACCGGTCTAGGTTGTCGTTCCCACTTACGCATTAAAAAATTGCTAATTATCTTGTGGTAGGTGATGTGAGTGTGTTGGACAACCACGGTGCCTGGGTCGCTGGTTGCCAATATACGAGCAGCACAATTTGGGTGAATTTTTTTAGTGGAAATGCTTATGAATTCTTTAGCATATATTCATATTTATTGATGTGACATATCCCAACCATTTCAATTTGACTTTTCTTTTGTTTATTTATTCAAACTTATTGAATCAACTTAAGAGTTGGCGTGGTTATATGAATTTCATTTTAACATAATGATGTGTAATTTGATGGCTATTCAAAATTTCATCAATAAAACTAGGGTGCGGTTTGTACAGGGCCCAAGCTCTAAACGATCAAGTTAGAGCCTACCTTCAAATAGTATCGAGAAATATGGTTTCAATATTGAAAATCTTTGTGATAGCCTTAAAATATATTTTTATTTTTATTTATAAATTTTAAAGTTTAAAAAATAGTGTAGATCTATGAAAACTTGAAAATCTTGAAAATCGACGGTTTAATAATGCATTACAAAATACACTACTTTCAAAACTTGAAATCCATTTTTTTCTCATGTCCATGCATCTTGATGTCGAGATGATCAATTTGAGTATATTTGGGCATCAAAACAACCTCTTCTAGTGGAATTTTTGAGGTAGGCTCTAATTTGATGGTTTAGAGCCTCGACTCTATATAAACTTTTGTAATTAGGTAAAAGGCCAGAGTGAAAAAAAGGAAAATGGTCTGATAGGGCTGCAACCCTATTAAAGTAAGTAAAGCCTTTCCTCACAACTCATTAAAAATTACAATTTAAGCATTAGAACACATTGACAAGGATCATCTTGGCTTGAACATTATGTTTTTGAAAAATAGAAGAAGAAGAATTTCAAGCTCTAAAAATAGTGCATATTTTAACAAATTATCTAGATCGTCCATTTTTCCCTAAAATAAGTGTTTATATATCCATATGATTTCTATTATTTTTTGAGTTTTGAATTTTATAATCAGTGTTAGAAATTGATTTTAGAACCATGATGAAGATTTCTCTCACCGAAAGTGCAGGTGAGGCTTCATTTTGCTTTCATAGAGCCAGGCCTTATAGCAACCTCCTCGGAAGTTAAAATATTTAATTTTAAAATTTGATATTATATTTCCTTATTTCGGGTTGGTTTAGCTTGTGATTCTTGATGACCTTTTTTTAATGGGTGCAATTTGTATGGAGCTGAGGCTCTAAACAATCAATTAGAGCCGACATTCTTCAAATAGTATTGAGAAATGTGATTTCAATATTGGAAATCTTTGACTAGCCTTAAAATATATTTTCATCTTTAATTATAAAATTTAAAGCTTCAAAACTAGTGTAGATCAAGTAGATCTATAAAAACTTGAATAACTTAAAAATTGACGTTCCAAAAATATGTTACAAGATACACCATTTTCAGAACTTGAAATCCATTTTTTTCTCAAGTCCATGCATCTTGATGTAGAGATGATCAATTTGAGGATATTTGGGCATCAAAGCAACCTCTACTAGTGAATTTTTTGAGGTAGGGTCTAATTTGATTGTTTGGAGCCTAGGCTCTATAGAAACTTTTCCCATTTTTTTATTGCTTTAAGTCCCATTCTCCCTGTCAAGTGAGCCCCAGCGACGACCATTTCACCTATACCAGTTGCAAGAAAAGTATAAACAAGAGAAAATATAACATACATTAGAGAGTCAATTATAAAAATAGACCCAAGTGTACCAGGAGAATTAATAGTTTTAGACTTCAGAAAAAAAGAAAGAAATGATTAAAAAAAAGTTTATATAAGGTGCTCAACTTATATTATAGAAGTGAAGCGCACCAAAAATAAACACATTGAAAAAGGTTGCTCCTGGAAAATCCTCCTCTTCACATCGAATAGATTTATTTGATGGGAAAAGTAATACACTTTAGTCTGTCTATTTCAAATTTTTCAAATATTTTTAAGTTGATTTGATGCATATTATTTTAGAGCTTTAAATCTCATAATTAGAAATAGAAAATATATTCTAAGGCTAACATAAGAGTTTCCAGTACCGAAACTGCATCTTTTGACCCGGGTTCGGACGTCTGTCTTCCTTTTAATTGTTTAACCTGTACTCGTATGTAAATTCTACCTCCTTCAACAACTACAAAAGTCAAATCAAACTCACAATGGCCCACAAAAAATGGTTATGAACTCTTATGCTATGCTCCTGCTGGAGAAAACTGTCCAATTTCTCCCTCGTTTAAAAACATATTAGGAAAGATTCTCTGCATCTACAAACTTGGGATCCATTTAAAAACCATTTGCTGATTATTTTCGAAACCAAAAAAAAATTTTGAGCTGCTCAACACAAATATTTTTCTATCAAGAGAGTGGATAGCCTGGGTTCAATTTTTGGACATTATGTTTTCTATCATTATTTTCAGTCCCATGGAGTATGCGTTTGAAGTTTTTTTTTTCCCCTTTGGATTTAGCATACAGTTGCAAAGAATACATCGCTAAAAATATCCCCAGCTAAGTTTTTGCCAGACGGAGCAAATGGACAGTTTGCTCCCGCGAGAGCACAAATTATATGGCAATGGTTATTCAATGTAAACATCACAGTTCGAGAAGAATCGTATGGAGAGCTTCGCTGACCTACACTTAGCACTTCTTTCATCCTTTCTTTTTTTATGATAAGTCTTCAGTGGAATTTTCCAATGAGTACCCTAACTCATTTGGACCGTCATTCCCATGAAATGATAGTGGAAATGCTGGTCCCACCTTGTTGCACCATTTGCGTAAAAAGCAAAAAATCTCCAAACCGAATCTTGGGAAAAGGCTGGTCAAAAAATATAAGGGAAAAAAATTGATGACACTAGGTAAAGAAAAATAAAAACATTTTTACAATGAGGGTGTGGTTTGTATAAGGTTGAGGCCCTAAACCATCAAAAGTAAGGCACACATATAAACAGTGATGAAAGATGATTTTTAAGTAGCAAAAATCTTTATTATGATCTAAAAATGTATTTTCATCTCTAATTATAAAATTTAAAGCTTAAAAAATATTGTAGACTGACGGTCACGATAATGCATTACCAGATGTACCATTTCCTAATCTTGAAATCCATTTTTTTTCATGTCTATACATGTTGAGGTTGAGATTATCGTTTTGAGCGGTTTTCAACATTGAAATAACCTCTTCCAGTAATTTTTGAGGTGCGCCTTTAGTTGATTGTTTAGGACTTAACCTTATATAAACTTTTTCCTTACAATAATAAAGGCAATGATGCCCGTCTTCCACAATTGGGTCACCAAAATTGGTTGTCTGCCCATGAGAAATATCACATTCTAGGTGTGGGACTGGAAAATCTTTCAAAATATTTTCCCTCACCTCAATAATAATTACTGGAAATTTATTAATATACCTATGAGATGTTGAATTATTTAACAATTTACCCATTTAAAACTATTCCAACTCATGATCACGTATTTTTATTGGTATTTTGACCTAAAATAAAAAAATATAGGGAAAATGTTAATAGAAAGGTTTCTATACTTTCTTTATTGTATAGGAGTTTATACTCCTCCCATCCAATCATCCAATTTAGATCAAATAAGTCATTGACTGTTTCATCTAGATACCGCGTTTCAGAGTATTTTATTTTTAATTTTTATTTTACAAATTATATGGATATGAAATTTAGTAAGTTCCATTATCTCAATGGGGCGCACCTAACAAAAATAAAGACAAAATATTTCCAATAACATAACATAACTAAAATACCCCTGAAACTTTCAATGGTATTTTGGTCATTTTATTTTATAGAGAATATTTGTTTTATATTTTTTTTCAGGTGTGAGTTTAAGAGAGTAGTGGAAGCCCAAAATTTGGTCTCAAAATGGTTTGTAGTAAACGAATTAAAAATAAAACAATATAGAGGTGTGACATTGTAATTGGATCCATCTCCGCCGTTCATTCAAATCTGACGGCTAGATAAGGGGAAGTATAATGAGCTTGCAAATGTTAATAGTCAATCTCTTATAGGTAAATTGATAAATTTCTTTAAATTTATAAAGAAAAAAATGTTCATATTCCAGATATGCCTCAAATTTACTGTCGTTTTAATATTAGATCCAGAATCTCCATTTTAGTGGGGTCAGATCAAATTGATTTTGGGACTTTTTTCGAGTTCCAAACTAAGCATACAAAATATCAACTAAGGGTGCCCAAAATTATTTTTGGTGCTCCGACACTAGAAAGTGGTTTTTTCAGTGGAAAGAGTACCAACTTTGGTGATCCGGCCTGGACATGATAACATTTAGAATTGGATTCAGGTGCTTTCTACTATTAGAATGGAAATAAATTGATAAAACGTATACAAAGACACCATTTATTTTTAATTCAAGGACGCCACACTCACTCTTATCCATCAGATTTCAAATCGGGTGGTTATGAGTGTTTCATTGACAAGACACAAAATTCAAAAAAAAATTTCAAACTTTGTGATAAATCCCAAGACATCAAATTTATAATTAATGGCTAGGAACAATGGTAACCTCTTTTTAACAAAACAAATAAAAATAAATGGTCTTACATCATAGAATCACATAGAATGGATGCATACTCCAAATGAGCGTTGGGTGGCTAATAATCTATGACTTAAAAGAACCATGATTTCTCATTTACTCAAGAAAAAAAAAAACAAAAGCCCATAACACAAAATAGGAATCGTCGCAACTCGATTTATATCAAACAAATCATATGTCATCGTGGGAAAAATTGTGAGCTCTGCGATGAGGAAACTCATAATGGCATTATTGAAGAGAATTACATTTAACAATCGAATAAAAGAAATAATGAAATTGATAATGCAGCTTCTTTTAATAAAAGGAATCGAGAACGAGTCAAACAACACCTAATTGTTATTTCTTGTCTCCAAAAATAAAATAGGAGTGGTGGACCATGCTCACCAACCCATCACCATCGGTCTTCATCTAGAATGGTCTTAGTACTTCTTTTACAATTTACAAATGAACCCAGATTGGGGACGGCGACTTTTGCCATACATTAAATAAAGAACACATACTGAATGAATAGAGAACTTTGAGCACGAGGTTCCTCATTGTATGGAGAACTCATTTGATGCTCCTGTGGAACATCATGTTGTATACTTCATAGTTAGCATACTCCTTAGTGAGCATAGGCATATTCCCCAATATTTGTAGTGCACAAGCACAATCAAAATACAGAGTGTGTTTATCAATGTTTCATGGATACCGACATGTAAGTTGGTATTTAGTAGGTGTCGGTATTTAGCAGGTGTCGGAGTGTCTAATTGCTAAAATGTCAGTACTTTATGGCATGTCCGTATAATCATTATTTTAATTAGCATAACTAGTCCTTGATACACATTGCATTCACAACATTGCGGTGGTAGCCTACCCGCTGTTTGTGCAGCCTTGCTTAAGGCATTGTTTGATCAAACCCCATCGCGAATCTACTAACATATGGAATAGTGGTTGTGAGGATGGAACTTGTAATCTCCCTTGTCTCAACCATGGCTCTACCACTAAAATAATTTAATTAGTACTAATTTTAGTTTTGAAAAATACTAAGTATTTCAAAATAACATAGTGTCAAATGTTATTCTTCTTAAGTTTTAAAATAAATAGAGAAAAAGAGGGGGTGAGTTTTGTTAGTTTTTTGCATTAAAGGTGTTTCAAAACAATATTTAGTTTTTGATGGTATATTTGAGCATTATCGTCACAAGGGACCAGCACCACTATTTTCGCCCTTTTTAGCTCGTCATCTCCTTTTAAGATGAAACACTATTTTTAACCCGTAGAGACAGTGTCTCATCTTCCTTTTAAGAGAGGGAGAGTGTCCGTCTATATAGGAGAGAGAGTCCAAGCCCCTCTCTTAAAAGGAAGATGAGACTCTCTCTCTACAGGTTAAAAATAGAGTGCTTCATGTTAACTGGAAGCTTCACGGTGAAACTCTTTTAGTTTATTGGCTCTTTTTGTCACTAATTTTGATAGAAACATGGGTGGTTTTCTGTCAATAACCTGGATGATTCTTTTTTGGCATCATGAAGTGAAAGATAGATTTTGTTGTTTGCTCTTTGGTGTGTGACTTTCTTGTCATTTGGTAAGTTTTTGTATTCATTATATTTTTATACAAATTTTTTCTATGTATTATGTACCCAATTTATTGATTGGCTATTTTTTAGTGAGAGAGAAGACATTCCTAATCAATATTTTATTGTAGTATATCGATTGGATGATTATTTTGTAGTAAGAGAGAGAAAGAAGTTTGCCATCCTGGTCAACTTTTTTATTGTACCGATTGGATGATATTTTTATATAATTATGTTTCCAATTGATGTTTGTAGAATCCTACCAATTGGAAAGCCATATCAGTATTTTTGTGATTATGGTTCTGTACAGGTCTCATGAGTGTACAACTCAGAGACTCATGATTTGCATTCCGATCTGGCTGTATTATGGGAGTGTACTCGTCGGGACCCGTTTACACCTCAAAATTTTATCGAGACGGGGGCGTTTAACACTTAGAAGAAAGGGAGCTCCTATCGTGCCTCTAGATCCCATGTTTTTGGTCCTAGTAAAATGGGAGCTTATGTCCATCATGGTGTATAATTAAACTATGTTGAGATCTCAACAACCAACAATTTAGAAGTATTAAAACGGGAAGTTACTTATGGAGATGTCTATTAATGACTTGCTAAAATATAAGAATAGGATTGTGTAAGGCCATACTCCGGATTTGCACTGTCACTCTGTATAACCTCCGAATCCTGAGCACTAGGAGTATTTCGGTTTTCAGATATAACCTTCGAAACCTGCTCTGATTCCTACAGAAGTCCGACTGGTATTAGGAGTATTCTAATTTCTTTCGATCGTAAATCAAGCCTATTGACTATAAATCAGGCTTATCAATCGTAAGTTAGGCTTATCGACCGAAAGTTAGGCCAGATCAGTTTTGATGACGCAAGTCATTTAAGATGGAAGTAGAGTTTCCAATTTCTTAGAAAATTAAAAAGTGTGTAATGTTCAGACCATTGATGTTTGCTTGCTTGCCATGTATTTATTGATTTTATGGTTGATTTAGTCACACAAATTTTCTGCAGGCTTCAAAAGAAGCAAAGGGCCTTAGGCCTAGGTGATCGATGAAACATATTATGTTATGATCTCTGATGACTTCAAAATTTAAGCACTATTTTTGGGACTTGTAGAATGGTGGTGGTGACATTGTCCTATGAAAGGACTAGCCTTTGCCAAGGTAATTGGCAAAGGGACATTTGAATTAAATTCAAGTCCAATGAGGTCCTTGTTTTTTAAATTTGTTTTTTTCCCTCGAAATCTGAAGATATTTTGTTAAGTCTTGGTTTTACGCCTTTGTAGGCGTGTTTTGTTTGAGACTTATGGTTATCCTTTGCTATGGGTCAAATAGATAGAAATGCCAGTACCCAGTTAAGAGCATTGGATGTGGTCTGTAGGATTTTAAGATATTTTTTCAGAGGAACTATAGACCATGATCTACATAACGTGGGTAATTTGCTGTATCAAAAGGTACAATGATGTTTTCTAGATTCTTTTGAATATATGACTCTCAGATATATTTCTACTTGTGGTGGGGATATATTTTATGGATTCCAAGAGGAAGATTTATATCTCCAAATGATTGGAAAATTTTGCCTTGGAACCCATTGTGAAGAAGCTAAGTGGCTAAGGACTTGATGGTAGATGTACCATCTGCTCAAGGCCCATGCCTATAGTCTCATATTGTTTGACTGTGAAGGTTTTGCATACCAAGCGAATAATTAGGGATTTGTTTCGGCAAATCCAGTTATACTTGCTTGAGACACAGTCAGTTGAGACTTATTTTTGAGATGGAGTCACAGTACTCCATATCTGCTTTATCCAGGACTTGGCAGAATATTAATAAAAGAGCTTGCAAGGCACCAAGTTTGGAAGATAGCTAGAGGGATGGGATTGAGCCCAAATGTTTTATGCCACAGGGCGATGGGAACCCTACCTGGGATACGGAGATCCCAAGTCCAATGTTCAAAGGGAAAAACAAGTCACTTTTGTGATGTCTAATGAACGTGGGTACCACAAAATTCTATATTTTGAAAATTTATAAAATTTCTGCGCCATCCCTGTCTATATGGTACAACTTTACTACAATGAATCGCGAGGCTGAGCTTTGCTGTTAATGATTCTATTTACCTAGATGATGTAAAACCTAAACTGAGGTGTCGCAATGCAGGACATCTTTCATGAATTCATCGATATGAGTGTGGAAGTGGAGGTCGCTTCCTATGGGAATTCGGCATTTCCTAGAGCGCTCATGAAAACTGGGATTAGCATAGAGCCTTTAAATGCGCAAACTTGTTAGAAAACCACAGTTTTTTGAAAGATAATATGTGATAAGTAGGAGGCTTATCAATAAAGGACATCATTCAATGTGTGTCCACTCACTATTCAGGCAAGTGTTCTGCATAACTCTACGTGGACGTTCAAGTCTTTAAGATAGCTTCACTTATATATTCATCTTTCCTTATATGTTTGGAGAGAGATCTTGTTATTTTGAAATAGGTGAGGGATTGTTAGTTTTTTGCTTTAAAAGTGTTTCAAAACAATCTTTAGTTTTTGATCGTCCATTTGAGCATTATGGTCACAAGGGACCAACACCACTATGTGCTCCCTTTTTAGCACCTCATCTTTTGTTTTCATGAGCGATCGTATTGATCTCAATGTGGGCTCTTGTTATTGGTTGTTAATTACCATCTTTACGCATCATCATGTAAGCTTTTTAAAATATAATATTTTTTAAAGGTTTAATAAGGATGAGGTGAAGTTTTTGTACATAGGGGGCTTGGAGTCTCTCTCCTGTATAGACAGACTCTCTCCCTCTCTTAAAAGGTAGATGAGACTCTCTATACAGGTTAAAAATAGAGGGCTTCCTATTAATAAGAAGCCTCACAGTGAATGCTCTATCAGTTTGTAGGCTCTTTCTCTTACTAATTTTGAGAAATCCATAGACGGGCTTCTGTCAATGAACTGGATGACTATCTCATGGCATCATAAAGTGAATGATCGATTTTGTTTAATGTAAGGTTTCCTCTCTCTCTCTCTCTCTTCCTCT
>NW_006495273.1:11535339-11585986 GCF_000471905.2 Amborella trichopoda | reverse complement strand
TGAGCCTACCCCAAAAATTTCGCTAGAAGTGGTTGTTTTGATGCCCAAATATTTTCAAATCGACCATGTCGACCTCAAGATGTATGGACATGAGAAAAAAATGGATTTCAAGTTTTGAAAATAGTGTATTTTGTAACACATTTTTGGACTGTCGATTTTTAAGATTTTCAAGTTTTCATAGATTTGTTGATCTACACTTTTTTGAAGATTTAAACTCTATAAATAACTATAAAAATATATTTTAAAGCTATTCACAAAGATTTCCAATATTAAAACCACATTTCTCTATACTATTTGAAAGTAGGCTCTAATTTGATTGTTTAGAGCCTAGGCTCTATACAAACAACACCCTATATATGGAAAAAACTGGGGTTAGCCCACTAGCTTATATGAACATATAAGCCCAACGGCTCAGATTGAATATGGGCCGATCTGACGATCATAGATGTATATATATATTAAGACACAAAGATGAAACCTTCTGAAAAATTTAGGATTTTCAATGCTGAAGTTTGAAAACGATTTAAATAAGGAAATAAAAATCTTAAGCAGTGATGATAGGGTGGAAAATACACATCCATTGAGTTTAGAAAGTTTTGTGAAAATAAAGACATAATCCATCAAGTTAAAAATCCATAAACCCTTCAAAATGGTTTAGCAAAAAGTAAAAACATAATATTACTGGAAATGGTTAATTCCATGTTAATAAACTCATGTTTACCTTTGAACTTATGACGTGAAGCCCTGCTTTTGGCTTGTGCAATAATAGAATTCTATTTAAGAGTTAATAGAAACCCATATGAATTGTAATTTAATAAAAAACCTTCATTGAATTTTTTCAAAGTATGGGAACGTCTAGCATATGTAAAACTTGCTGATCTTAAAAGAAATAAACTTGAACTTAGAATCTCTGAGTGTATATTTGCAGTATATACTCAAAATAATAAAGCATATAAGTTCATAAAACTTAGTTCAAATACAAGAATAGAATCTCCAAATGCAAAATTCCTTGAAAATTTAACACATAAAAATCAACTTGAAAATACTAATGTTTTACCGATTAGTGAAGATTAAAATAGTTTGACCCAAAGAAAATAATAAAGAGGTTATCAAACCCAAAAGTAATAAAAGAGGAAGAGGAATACCAAAATATAATTTTGGCCTAGATTTTTATGTCTACCTAGTTGAAACAAATCAAAATAAAGTACTAAATGTATTACCTCATTAGGTGAAGATTTGACATCTCACGATGCAACTTTTTGGAGAGAGGCCACTAACAATGAAATGAACTCCATACTTATTAATAAAACCGGAAAATTGGTAAACTACCAATGTCGGCAAAAGTAATACCAACTATCACAATATAGTATGATAATCATACTACTATTGCTAGAGAGTATGTAATAATATATACTATGGTAAATCTAGACATATTCTGCAGACAAAATTCTACACAAAAATTAATAAGAGATGGAGTGAAAACATAATGCACTCTAATTTGTCAAAAAAATAATAATACACTCTAGACCATCTATTTTCAATATTTTCAAGTATTTATAAATCCACTTGATCCATACTAGTTTTGAAGCTTTAAATTTCATAATAAGAGGTGAAAACGTAATCTAAAGCCATCATAAGGGTTTCCGATACTAGAAGTGCATCTTCTGAGAGGGTTTGGATGTCCATCGTATTTTGATTGTTTAACGTTTACACCATATATAATTCTTCCTCCTTCAATTAATTACACTCACAATGGCAGAAAGCCATAAAAAAAAAAAAAAAAAAAAAGAAAAGAAAGAAAGAAAGAAAAGGCTATGAGCTCGCATACTATGCTCCTGCAAGAGAAAACTGTCCAATTGGTCCTTCGGTTAAAAAGCATATTTGGAAGTATTCTTTGGATCTAACAACTTGGGATCCATTTAAAAAACTTCTGCTGATTACAAAAAGAACAAGGACTATGAGTTGTTCAACACAGAGATTTAGCAATCAAGAAAATGGACAGCGTAGGTTCAATTTTTGGACATTATGTTTTGGGACATTTTTTTTGGTCTCATTTGAAACATTTCCCTCCCCCCCCTCCCCGCCCCCCCTTGGATTTAGTATATACTTGCGAAGGATACATCCCTAATTTGAGGTGCTAAAAATATCCCTAACTGAGTTTTTTTTGTTTCTAGAGGGAGAAAATGGATAGTTTGCGCCCACGGGAGCACAAATTATTTGGCAATGGTTATTCCATATAAATCCATAAACATTAAAACAATTGTTTCATGCAATCTTAAAGATAGATGCCAATAAGTGGTCTATCTAAAACTATGGTCCAAATGTTTTTTTAATATAATTATTTAATGGAGATATATCAAGTTGATTTGGGGCGTTTTTCAAGCTCCCTAGCTCCAAACTAAACATTCACAATATCAACTAATTCTAAGCTTGCCAAAAATTAGTTTCCATGCTCCCACAGGAGAAATGTGGTCTTTCTATTGGTAAGAGAACCAACTTTATAACTTTATAAATGGACTGAAGGCACTAGTGGTTAAGGTAGTGGGCGTTACAATATAACATCTTGAGTTCCATTTCGATTATGAGTAAGAGATTATTTTCTCACTAATCTACCACAAAAAAAAAGAAAAAAGAAAAAAAATAAACAGAGCATCAACTTCGGTGATCTAACCCAGACACACTAACTTTGGATGTAAAAAAATAGGTCTTGGTGGTTGGATGGCTAATAATCTACGACTTAAAAGAACCCATGATTCCTCACCAGTTTAAGAAATGAAAAAAAGAAAAAATCCATAATTCAAATTAGGAATCGTCACAATTGGATTCTATTTCAACATATCATATCCCATTGCGGGAAAACGTGTGAGCTTTGCGATGGGGAAATTCATAATGGCATTTTTTATGAGAATTTCAGTTAACAATCGAATAAATGAAATAGGGAAATTGATAATACAGCTTCTTTTATTTATTTTTGGATAGAAAAAACCTCTTAGGATTCGAGAGCCAGTCAAACAATGCCTACATTATGGATCAATGCGAGTAATATTACTTATTTTCTCTCAAAATAAAATAAGAGTGGTGGCCCGTGCTTACCAACCACTCACCTCAGTCTTCATCTAGAATGGTATTAGTACCATTATCAGTGTTTCGGGACTTGGTTGAGGCAAATTGGACTGGGCTGAGTTTTTCCCGAGTGGGCTGTACCGCATTTATGTATTCAGGATACAGGGGGTAAAAAGAAATAGCATGACAAGTAAAAAGATGAAAGATCCCTACCAAAAAAGACGAAGATTCGAGCCCAATCATGACCAAATCATCAATCAGATGGTCTAGAAGGAGACATGATCAAACTCTGGTCAAAATGGACCAAAATGGTAATCCTACCGTTCAGTATTTAATCCAAGGTACTCTAATGCCACTCTCTTAAAATCAGATCAATCTGAGGTCGGATGACCAAGACAATATCCGGCGAAGTTCAACCGTCCATTTAAAAACATTGATCTAAATCCAAATTATAAAGTTTCCTCAAGCTGTACAAAGGTAAATGAATCATGAACTCCATGGGAAGAAGGAATCAATATAAAAAGTCTATGGACCAAATTTGATTCCATTCAATATCGGATGAAGGAGAAATTGCCTCTCGAACTTCTTAAACTGCAGGTAGGGTCCATCCACATCAATCTACCTTTAAAAGAGGAACCCAAGAAATAAATGGCCAATGAGCTTCAAATTTTAATGAGATGAAGTGATAATGATGAAACCTTTATAAGAGGAACCCAAGAAATAAATGGCCAATGAGCTTCAAATTTTAATGAGATGAAGTGATAATGATGAAAGCCTTTTATAAAAATTTCAGCCAAATTTGATATCCAGAAGTTTTTTTAGCACCATCATTAGTGCACCGCAAGAAGACCACGTAGAAAAGAGGAATTAATAATGCAGGCAACCAAAGTTTTTGCAAAACGTCAGCAACCATATCTCCCAATACCAAAAGCCAAACTAGCCCAAATTTCAGTATTTTGTTCTTTGCTTTTCATCATATATAGACATATGGACACTCCCAATCAAATCAAGATTTGAATCGAGCAATGTTGGTAGTTTGCAAAAAGTGATGTGTATCAGTCCCAATGACCTTTACTTGCTCTCGGAGCAATATCTAGCAATTCATACAGCATTTCGAGCAAAAATTTTGCTGGAATCATCTTAACTCAAAGGTGAACACATCTATATATAGAAATCGACGATCAAAATCTAATTAAGGGAGTGAGTGCTAGAGAGAAATTGCCTAAATCTATGATACTACAATTTCCAAAATTGGAAAAACATAATCACATCTCTCTAATCCAGTGTCATCTTGAGCCGAAATTTTCACCAAACATTGGTCTCGGCATCCTCAATAAGAATCTACTGGTTCATCATCCAATAACGGCCAAATCCGAGCTCAATGACGAGATATAAAAATTGCTATGTAATTTTTACCCGAAATGAAAAATTGAAACTTAAATTGCAAAACTTGATGAACCGAGGACAATTTCCTCTCAAATTTGTTGCAAATTGACTGTGGATGCTTGCTTCACAATTTTATGAAAAATTTGAGTTTACATGGTGGAAAAACGGATCGATTTGATGGGCTTTGGTGGTGTGTATGAAGAAGCATCCTCAAGGACAAATGGAAAATTTTCAAACTTTAGGTGATTTTTTTTTTCACTTTCAACCCTAGCTTGAAATTATTTTTAATAATCCACCCCTTTTTGAGCCATACTTTTGATTTTTCATGCGCCAATTTTTAATTTTCCACCCATATTTTTTATGTCTATAAAAGTCATCTTAATCTCATTTTTTAAGGGTTGGAAAATCAAGACCCTAATCTCATTTTTTAAGGCTTCACAATTTTATGAAAAAATTTGAGTTGAAATGGTAAAAAAAACTGACTGATTTGATGGGTTTTGGTGGTGTATAAAGAAGAAAGCCCCCTCAAGAGCAAATCATGAAAAATTTTCAAAATTTAGGTGATCTTTTTTTTTCACTTTCAACCCTAGCCTGAAATTAATTTTAATAATCGACCCCTCTTTGAGCCATAATTTTGATTTTTCATGTACCAATGTTTAATTTTCCACCCATGTTTTTTCATGTCTATAAAAGTCATCTTAATCTCATTTTTTAACGGTTGGAAAATCAAAACCCTAATATCTTTTTTTAAAGCTTCACAATTTTATGAAAAAATTTGAATTGAAATGGTGGAAAAACTGACCGATTTGATAGGTTTTGGTGGTGTATGAAGAAGAAAGCCTCTTCAAGGGCAAATCATGAAAAATTTTCAAAATTTTCAAAATTTATGTGACTTTTTTTTCTCACTTTCAACCCTAGCTTGAAATTATTTTTAATAATCCACCCCTCTTTGAGCCATAATTTTGATATTCCATGTACAAATTTTTAACTTTCCACCCATGTTTTCTCATGTCTATAAAAATCATCTTATTCTCATTTTTTTAAGGGTTGGAAAATCAAAACCCTAATCTAGAGCCTAGAGAGAGAAACCCTAGCCCTAGTGAGAGAAAATCTGAACTTTCCAAATTACCTCTGTCTCCATCTCATAAACCCCAAACTACCCTTCAACTTTACTAAAATCCTCAAATTACCCTTCCAAAAATCCAAAGTACCCAAAATACCTTTAGGAACTAGAAAATTTCAAAAAATCCAAAAATTCTTATAAACGTAAGAAGGCAAAATATGGAAAATATCCGTAAGAATTCCGAACTCCGAGAATAAAACACTTTTAAAACCCAAGATATTCAGGCGTTTTAGGTTCTGCCCCAGTATGAACGGATAGCACGATTATGTCTCGGTGAGAGGGTTTCCTTGGTACCAAATTCCGGTGGCCTAAGAGGGTCCGAGTTCGGCCAGTCCAGGAGTGAACGTCCCCCTTTGTATTTGCTCCTCGTAGCAATAACATTGTCAGTATCTTTTGTGTGCCTTTGATTGGCATCCATTTTATTTTAGGTGTAATCAAGTCACAAGAGTGTACGCACACGTGATTCATACCTTACAGACCCTTTTGGCTGTTACAGTGGATTTCGTAGCATAGGGCGTGGCAGATTTCCCTTTATTCACCACCTCAGCATCCTTTTTCTATAATTTCTCCATTTATTCGACATAATGCCCTTTACATTCCAGTTGTTGTCCCGGGGCTGAGCTCGTCATATTGTATGTCGCCACTAAAGTCGTGACTGGATTTAGCTGGATAGGCCTAGCCATTTGTAGTAAATCTGGTCAAATGGTTCTCATTTGTGTTTGCTCAAGAAAAATTCCTTTGCCGGAATGCGCTTCTCGCACCTCCCACCCTTGCGCTCTCGTTAACGAGTCAAGCCTATTATAAGTGACTCGTCGCTCCTTTAACTCCGAGGGGTTTTGACCGCAGCCTGAGTTTAGTGTTTACCTTTGTGGTAGTGATGGAGATCTCCCAAGAATAAGAATATTGTGTTTGTAAGTTTCAGGCCGTCCAGACACCCTTTCCTTCCCTTCCCTTCCCTGTGTGTGAGTGGCGCTTCCATGCCCCCGATGTTTCACCGCCAAGTGGACTCGACTCCCGGCTGTTTGCCCCCAGTTTTTGATGTGCAGTAGGATCATTCCTTCCACATGGGATTTCCCAATAGGCCTACTAACCGCCCTTGGCCACCGAGGGTGACTGTGGGCATGTTTGTTTACTTTTTATCGGCGATCAAGTTCTTGCAGCAGGCCCATAATCCTTGGGTTGAGGCTGCTGGGCTGTTGAGCCGTGGACTTCGTTTTGGAAGGTGATGATATAGGTCTCCTACTAAATCTCTTCAAAATAAAACACCTTTTGAGGCTTGGTATAAAAGAAAATCAAATGTAAGTTATTTCAAGGTATTTGGCTGTATTGCTTATGGAAAAAGAAATTCCCAAAATATAGAAAAATTTGATGAAAAAGGCGAAAAATATATCATTATTGGATATAGTGAAGTTTCAAAAGCATATTGCCTTTTCAATCTAAAAACAAATAAATTGGTAATTTCTAAAGATGTTGTATTTGATGAGAAAAGTGAATGGAAATGGGAAGAAAAATCTAGCCAAGAACAAATAACAATATTAAAAGAAGAAGGAAATACTCCACAAAAAAGTGCAAGCTCTCAATCAAGCCCAATAACAGCATCTCCAGGCGCACCAAGTGAAGACTCCTCAGACTCAGAAACACCACCAAGAAAGGTACGTTCACTAACATAAATTTATGAATCATGTGATATTGCTCTTTTTGCTAGTGAGCCAGAAAAATTAGAAGATGCCATAAGAAAAGAAGAATAGATAAAAGCCATGGATGAAGAAATAACAGTAATAGAGAAAAATCAAACATGGGAGCTAATGGACCGACCTGAAAACAAAGAAGTCATAAGACTAAAATGGGTATACAATACCAAATATAATGAAGATGGCCCAATTAAAAAACACAAGGCCCGACTGGTGGCAAAAGGCTCTGCTCAACAACTATGTATTGAGTATACTGAAACTTTTGCCCACAGTTGCACGAATAGAAACTATTAGAACTGTCTTGGCATTAGTTGCACAAATGAGGTCGTTAGTATTACACTTGGATGTAAAATCAACATTTTTAAATGGAGAACTTGAAGAAGAAGTATATGTTAAACAACCTCAAGGATATGTGATACGAGGAAAAGGAAATAAAGTATATCGATTTAAAATGGCCTTATACAGATTGAAGTAAGTAACACGAGCGTGGAAAAGTAGAATTGACAGGTACTTTTGCCAAGAAGAATTTAAGAGAAGTCCTAGTGAACCGTCACTCTACGTCAAAAACAAACGTATGCATGTTTTTCTAATAGTATGTCTTTATGTTGATGATTTGATTTATACTGGTACTAACCAAAAGATGATGGAGGAATTTAAGAAAAGTATGATGAAGGAATTTGTAATGACGGATTTGGGCCTTATAAGATATTTTCTTGGGATTCAAGTAAAACAATCAAATGGAGAAATTATTATTTCCCAAGAAAGATTTATAGAAGACCTCTTGAAAAAGTTTGGTATGTCGAAATGTAAACCGGTTGCTACTCCCATGGCTCCGAATGAAAAATTGTCACAAAATGATGGAGCAAAAAATGTAGATGCATCTTCTTATAGAAGTCTTGTTGCCTCACTCATCTATCTCACAAATACAAGACCGGATATCGTTCATGCAGTCAGTATTGTCTCCAGATTCACGAGCAAACCAAGCAAGTTGCATTTTGTAGCAGCTAAGAGAATATTAAGATATGTTCAAGGAACTAAGAGCTTTAGTCTCAAGTATACTACAGAGAATGACAACAGTCTGATTGGCTACACAGATAGCGATTGGTCTGGATCGTTAGATGATCGAAAAGGCATTTCAGGATATGTATTCTGTTTGGGATCTAAAGTTACATCTTGATCTTCAAGGAAGCAAAAGACAGTTGCCCTATCATATGCAGAAGCAGAATATATTTAAGCCACTAGCACTGTGTGCGAAGCAGTCTGGTTGAGAAGAATTCTATATGATTTACATCATGAGCAAAAGGATCCAACGACAATTTATTGTGATAACATGTCATCTATTGGTATAACAAAGAATCCAGTATTTCATAGCTGAACAAAGAATATAGAGCTTCGCCACGATATCATTAGTGACTTGGTCGAGAAAGGGGAGATTGAGCTCAAGTTCATCAGAACAAATGACCAGCTTGCAGACATCTTTACAAAGTCGCTTTCAATAGATAAATTTATAAAACTCAGAGAAGAAATGAGAGTGACAAATTAAGGGGGGATGTTAAACAACTAATTTATCACACTCTCTCTAGAAAACTCTCTTTGCCTCTCATCATGGCCTCCCTCTCTCTCTAGAAATCTCTTCATCTCTCTAGAAAGCTCTCTGTAATCACCGCTTCTATCTCACTGCCTCTATCTCCATCTTCCACTCTCTCTCTCTAGAAATTTCATGGACAAAGGTGGTAGTGTATGAAGGGTCTAGTTAGGCGGTGATAAGCCCTATAAAAGGGGTGTGCGTGTGTGAAAAGTGCATCGGAAAAAAGAGGTTAGGTATCCAAAGAGGGTTGAGAGAAAAAGAGGGTTAGACTTTGTGGTCCCTCAATTCATATTGTATCCATGTTCCTTTTTGAAATAGTGAAATATTTTTGAAAAAATACTGCTTCCTCTTCACCCCTATCATCGTCCTTTCCTATTTTCCAATTAAATTACCATATCCACGCTTCCCAAATTCCCAACAAGGAGTGGATGTAGGGCATGTGACCTTCAAATAGAGAAGTTAAGGGCATGATGTAGGGGATATTTATAGAGAGATCTTTTATGATAGGTTAGAGAAAATATATGTATTTTAAGATTTTAGAAGAGAAGTGTATCATGTATGGAATATATATTATTAGAAATAGAGAAGCAAACTGCACCTCATTAGTAAAGGGTGTGGTTTCTATAATGTTTCTACCGTTAAACAATCCAATTAAGGCGCACCTCAAAATTTTATCATAACATGTAATTTTGGTGTAAAACATTCTTAAGCGTATGTGAAAATCTATTTCCATATCTAATTATAAAATTTTAAACGCCAAAAATGGTTAAAATCGAGTAGATCAATAAACATATGAAAATCTTGAAAATGGATGGTCTAGATAATATGTTGCAATATGCCCTATTTTTGGGACTCAATATATATATTTTTTTCTTCATATTTATATATCTCAAAGTCAATATGATCAATTAGCGGGGTTTTTCAATATTAAAACAACCTTTTCTAATTAATTTTTGAAGTTCATCTTTAATTCTACATCTAAGGTTGCAACCTTATATAAACTTTTTCCGAACTCTTAAATGTAAATAATAAATTAGGAGTAGCATATGACTAAAAAACATATATGCCAACTTTTATATTACTATGTATAGTAAATATTTATTTAAGGAAAAAATAATTGATTACTCATTAAAAAATAAATAATAAAAATAAAAATAAAAAATCGCAATAATAATAATGATGATGATGTTGATAATGATGATAATGGTAATAATAATACTAATTATAATAACATAATAAGATCAATATTATAAAAATTTGATAATAATACAATATCACAATATTCGTGTTACTATAATAATACAAATATTTTAACTATATAACAAAATTACTATTGTAGTTGAAAGAGGACGATGTGATCTCGCACAATGTGTATAGTTTAAAGGTTTTTCATTCTTTCTTTTGTGATACGAGCTAGATCACTTACATATGTATAAAAATATAACTTTAATTTATAGCAATGAATCTTAATACAATCTAGGATCTTCTTTTGCAAGCCATTGCAATTCTTTACAATCAAAAGCAAAAATACAATGCATGAAGAATCGAGAAATATGGACCTATTAGAATTACCCAATACTTGCCTCAAGTTATCCTCAAGGACTTCTTACAGCCCACACCGGGTTCCTCTACTGATGGCGCATAGGATCTAGGTCTTTCTTGCATCTCAATAGATGGGAAGTAATGTTAAACCTTGCTTGAATAAAGAGAGCATACAAATGCGGTGTGCCCCACTTTTTCTTTCTTTGATTCTATGAGAGAGAGAGAGAGAGAGAGAGTGTGTGTGTGTGAGAGAGAGAGATGAGTATACATAAACAGAGGGTCGCTTGCTAACTTTTACGGGGGGTGAGAGTTCAAGTCTTAGGCTTATTGAGATGATCCCCATATGCGGTATTATATAGAGGAAAAGCTAGGGTTAGGGTTTGGCGATCCTTGTGATATTCCATCTAGACTATTGATCAAAGATTACTTGTGGGGTGAGAGATTTTAGTCATATAACTATAGATCAGCCATTATGGTCTAATGGAAGGCGCTAGAACCTTATCCACCTTCCTTAACATAATCCCATCAAATATTAAGTGTAGAGAAGATATGTTGTATATTTCCTCTTTATTTTCGATTAATCTTCTATACCTTCCTATTTTGAAAATAATCATCATTGTTTAACATAACATTCCAATTTGATTTTCAAATCACTAGGAGGCTTCATGCATAAGCCACAACATACAAGGAATGAGATAGAGTGGGGCACCCCACTTATGGATGACACACGTGGGCCTAATGTGGTGGGTCCCATTAAATCTTGTTCACCTGCAGATCTCTATGCTCGAGGGTCAATCAAATAAAGCGGTATCTGACCTCTGTATGTGAGCTTCATTCTTAGCAAGATGAATAACACTCTCGTTATCCCAATGGACAATAAATTTATCTTGTTTCATCCCAAATTGGTCAAGTAAACTCAACCAAATCATTTCCTTTCTACCTTCATCAATGTCATATACTCAGCTACAATTGATGATAAGGTAAAAATATCTTGCAACCTTGACATCCAATTGATTGCACCACCATCAACCTTGAAAATGTACTCAGTGGTAGACCTTCTAGTGTCATGGCACCCTACATAATTTGCATGTACGTAACCAACAATTTCCAATGATGAGTTTCCAAAACAAAAACATAGATTTTATGTCTCCTTCAAATATCAAAGAATTCACTTAACTGCTTACCAATGTTCCCAACTGGGATTAGACATAAATCTGAAAACAATTCGCACTGCATGGGCAATATTAGTTCTAGTACAAACCATCACATACATCATCAAACTAGACATGAAAAAAGTATATGGAACATTCTTCATTTTACTTTTATCTACCGCATTCATTGGAGATTCATTTTTAAACAACCTAAAATGTGTAATTAATAGTGTAGAAACATGTTTACAATCAATCATATTGAATTGCTCAAGAACTTTAGAAATATATTCAGATTGACTTAACCAAAGCATACCTTACGTTCTATTTCTATGGATGTGCATGCCCAATGTCTTCTTGGCTGGTTCAAGATCCTTGGTGGCAAAATGATTGGACAAATTATGCTTCAAACGTTTGGTTTCATTCACCAAGTCTATCATCAATATAAAGCAATAAAACAATAAAAAAATCATATGATGAACACTTAAAGTACACACAATAATCAACTTCGCATCTAGAATAGCGTCACCCAGTATAAAACTTTCAAATTTCTTATGCCATTGCCTAGATGCTTGCTTCAAACCATACAACCCCTTTTTCAACTTGCAAATCAAGTGATGATTAGTATTGTTCTGAAAACCTTCAGGTTGACACATATAAATTTCTTCTTCAAGATCATCATGTAAGAAGGAAGTTTTAATATCAAGTTGTTCTAGCTCCAAATTCAAGTTAGCAACCAAAGATAATAAAACTCTAATAGAGCTATACTTAACAACAAGTGTAAAAATTTTATTTAAATCAATACTTGATTTTTGTCCATAGAATTTCACCACAAGTCTGGCCTTATATCGCATAAAACCATTTGCTTCCAACTTAATTGCATATACCCACTTATTCTTCAATTCTTTCTTCCCATGTAGAAGTTCCACCTACTCTCATGAATTATTTTATGTAAAGCGTTAATCTCCTCCTCCAGTGGCTTATGCTACTTTCTAGTATTAGGGCAATAAATAGCTTCCCGAAAAGACTCAAATTCACCACTATCAGTATACAATGCATAATATAAGAAAGAAGAATACCTTTGCGTGGGCTTGTGAGGACATGTTGATCTTTTCAATTCTCGCACTGGTGTAACCAGTAGGCCTTATTTATCTTTAATCAATCTAGTGTCTTCCTCATAACTAAAATCACCTCCATCAACACTATCTTGAGCTTAAATTTGAGTCTTTCACACTTGTCGAGGTGAAACAATGGGATTTTAGACTAGCGTATCCACAAGAATTTGGCTCTTCTTGATTCTTTTAAGCAACAACACATTCTCATTAAAGAGAACATCACTACTTCTTATGGTATTTTTTACAATAGGATTCAAAATCCTATAACCTATATCATCACCACCATATCCAAGAAAAACCCTTCTTCTTGACTTGGCATCTAGCTTGGCTCTACTTTCACTTGGCACATGAACATAAGCACACCCAAATGTTCTCAAGTGCTCAAATGACACACTTTTACCTTTCAAATAATTTCAGATATTTCATTATTCAAGGCTGCACTAGGAGATCTATTGATCAAATATACAGTATTAGCAGCTTCAAGTCAAAATTTCTTCTTAAGACCCGATTGTGAAAGCATGTTTCTTACTCTTTCAATGATGGTCTTAGTCATCTTGTCAATGATACCATTTTCCAAGAACAATTCTTACCTTGAGAATGACATTCTCACTACAAAAAGCATCAAAAGAGTTTGAACAATATTCACTAGCATTATTACTTTGCAGGCATTTTATAAATCTGTCTGTTACTTTTCAAACTTGGCTTTGAAAACTTTGAAAGCCTCAAAAACTTGATCCTTAGATGCTGAAGGATACAACCAATACTTTATAGAATAATCATCTAAAAAAGGGACATAACAAGAAGCTCCACCAAGAGATTTAACATTAATAGGGCCACAAATATAATAATATATTTATTCTAATGCTTGACCTTTCCTATGAGATTCATTCCAATGACATAATGATAACAAAAATCAAGAGAAGAATGCTTATAAACATGAATAAGATTTTGACTTTGCAATACCTTCATATGATGCTCATTGAGATGACCCAAGCGACTATGCCAAATCTGCTTATACTCATGCTTGCTAACTATAGTACGATCTTCTCTGCAATATCATTACTTTGAGTCGTGCCATGAAGAATGTAAAGACTTCTATCATTTTCCCCCTTTAACATCATCATGTAACCTTTTGAATTCTTTTATGCCCATTTCCAAATGTCACTATAATGTTGGGTTGAAATGAGATTTTTCTTCAAGTCTGGAATATGTCTCACATTTTTCAATGTTTTTTTCTTTCCATTTGATTATTTGATAACAATATTTTCAATGCCCAAGGTTTTGCAAACTCGATCAAATACAATATTTTTTATGGCATGACCAACCCTGCTCTTGATCTTTTGTTTATTTTTCAAGGCATACAATTTTTTTTGTAGGACGAGGTTTCTTTCAATACCAGCCTTTGCGATGATATTTACCCTTATTAAATACAAATGGGTGATCTCTATGTTGTGTTCTTCATCACTCTCCTACTGCCAATGCTTGATTTAATTTAGCAAGCATTTGTGTAGATACATTTCAAGTCTCTTCATTCAACAATGAAACAACATCATCTTTTAAATTAAACTTGTTGCCCATTGTATTTGTTACAATGGTAACCAAGGTATCCCAACTAGTATGTAAAGAACTCAACAAAAGCAAACATAAAACTTTTTCCTCTAAATTGACTTTTAGGGACCTCAACTATGCAACAATAGAACTAAATTCACTCACATACGCTCTAAGGGGAAAATATATTGTCTGCGAAATATATTACTGGCGTAATATATTACTTCGTAATACATTACCTGCTGCTAGTGTTTGGGTAGTATTTAGATGCAACCTGGGAAATACATGGCTACTGTTTGGCTATGTTTGGAAGAAATATGGGAACTGCATTACCAACATTTTACCAGCACTTGTTTATAAATTATCATTTCTTTCTTTCTTTTTTTTGTAGCAAAATTCAACTGAAATGATGAATTAAAGTCATCATCACATCATTCCAAAAATATTTTGTAATAATAACATCATCACCATTCCAAATTTTTTTTCTAATAATAACTTGTATCATTCTAAAGTTATCATCAAATAATTTCTTATTTATTTTGGATTCTTTAGTACTTACATGGAATCACATGTCTTCTAATATAATTAGACTTTGGTTTCAACATGATAAGTCATTGGAATAATATGATTGGAATAACATGTTCTTATTGTGATAAGCCTTATATTTATTTAATTTCTACAGAACTCTTTCAAATGTCTATCTATATAATTTAAAAAAAGCAATAAATTTATGATACCAAATTAAAAATCTTTATAGTACAAGTTAAAAAATGAAAAGAAATTTGATTAGTAGACTAGAAGGTTTGGTAATTGCAGTAGAAAATTTTGAGGTATTGGAGGAAGCCAAAGAGGTATCTTATTTTAATTGAGCTTTTACTAATCTCTTATGAGGATTATGTTGGGTGAAATTTTTTATTATAATTGTGTTGTGTAATTTCTTATGTTGGGTGAAATTTTTTATAATAATTGTGATGTGTAATTTGTCATTGATTAGATATGCTAAGGAGAATGGATATGCTAAGGAGAGAGGGAGAATGGCAAAAGTCCAGATGAGAGAGTAAAGGGGCTTTAAAAAAAAAAAAAAGTCCGGGAGGGAGCATTTTATGCAAACCAGTTATTAAGGGTTCATGATAGAGGGGACAAGTGCACCTATGCAAACCGAGTAGGTGGGGTGACATTTTATTAAGCTAGAATAGGGCAAAGAGCAGCACGCGAAAGATTTTTAAATATTACCCATCAAGCGGGTAATAGATTTTTCAACTTTCACCACGTGCAATGTATTTCATGATTTTGAGGAAAGCTCGAGTAATCTCTTTTCATTTCCTTACTATAAAATGTATCCAAAAGGTGGAAATGTCATATTTCTTCATAATTGATTGTCATGTAATAGATTTTCAGGTACCCAAATGGTCCCTAATTGTTGCACCTTCTTTCATTTTTTTTTAAAAATAACCTTTTCATTGCGTACATTTTATTTGCACCAGAGATTTATTCAAAAGATTGCTCTAAAGGTTGCTAAAGCTTTGCAAATGTTTTACATTGACCAACATCAAATAAAATGGAGGGTGAAATAGGTATAATGGCTGCCAAACGTTTTCGATTAAGAATATTCCATTCTCAATTTTCCATTCCAACTGGTATGACTTCTTTTCCTTGAAGTGGCCAATCTAGTTCTTTCTGAACAAGATAATCTTATATCATCATCTTCCATAATGACCAATTACTTTGATTTAATTTTTCAAATTCCATTTATTTTCATTTTTTTAAAAAATACAACATATAAGCACAATAACAAAACCCCTTTCTCCACAAACAAAGTGAAGCACAAATCCTAAGCTTTAATACCATTCGCTGCAATCGATGGTGGTGAAAATACAGTAGGGGTATGGCACAAATAACAATTATGCATCTAAAATCACATAAAACAATAATAGAAACAATATGGCATTAAAGCTACAACATGAAATAAAAATACAATAATAAACAATCATATAACACAAGGATTTAATGTGGCATAGTAACAAATTGTGACCTACATCCATGGGAGAATGCTGCGAGGCTTTACTTATTAATTTGATGAAGATTACAAGAGAAAATGAGGTCCAAAGCTCCAACTTACAGTAGCTTTATCTGTCAAAAAAAGGGCCAAGCTAGGGCATCAAATAAACTACAAATGGTGGCACCTTGTAAACTTTCTCTCTTTAGAATTGGGCAGAGTAGCAAGAACCAAATAAAATGACTTTCTTTTCTAAATTTCTCTTACTAGAAAGTTGGGTAGAAAAACAAGGCACAACAAAGCCCAAAATGAGCTCTCACTTTCTTCTTTTTCTCACTCTAAAAGAAAAGGAAAAAAACCCCTTTTAACATGAGACTCAATGCACCACAGCCCTTGGATCGAAACCAATCAAATGGCCTAGAAATAATGAAGAAAAGTAAAAAAGAAAATATAAACAAATGAAGCCCAAGCCCACATGTGTTATTTGACTTCACACATACCACAAAAACAAGCCAAAATTTATATAAGGAAGCCCAAAGTTGCCCTCCAAATATCAAGCCTTTCCAATGTTGGGAGGCCAAAGTATGCAAGTGGCAATCATGGAAGCATAGGTAATAACCTTGGTAGCATGGAAAAGTGTGTCAATTTTTCGAAGGGATCCCCAAAAAATAGTACTCCATGGAGCCAGACTTTCGAGAGCAGATAAAAAAGCCCATAAAGCTTAACTTTAAGGGCCATTCCCACAATATTTGGTCATATTTTTGAAAGGAACACCATGGTAGCATATTATTCATGTGCTGCGTGAGTACTATTGACCATGGCTCAAAATATACAACAACTTGAATTTCCCTTGTTGAGCTATTTCTCCCAAATTTCATAGAAAAATTTCATGATTTCTTGATATATTGTTTCTTGTTGAAGAGCTTTTCATACATATGCATATCATGGGAGTTCCTAGGCCGGACCATGGATACATTCTAGATAGAAGACGGAAGGGTTGAGAACAGTTCGTGTTAAAGCTTGGGTGACCTCTGCCAACTCAGATAATTTCTCCCAAAATCTTGAGTTGAATTTTTGTAAGCAAACTCTTGATTCAATTCCCTTTCCCTCAATATAAGTTTTCATTGTCCCTTAAATATTAAAGGAGATTTGGAAGCCCATTTACTGCTTAATATTTTTGTTGCTGAAATTTTTGATAGTGTATTAAGCTAAGTCCAAGTAACAAAACTAAAAAATTTCCTCAATACAATACACTACGCTCCAAAATTACATGGATCTTACATATAAATTGACAATGATATACAATTTCCAGCTACCGAATTTAGCTTCTTATACCATAACTTGTTGCTGCATCCGACCTCATCTCCTTTTGGGGCTGTGCTCCCACTGGAGTTTAAAATTCAATACGAGTATGTGTACTAGGTGTCAAGGCTTTGAAAGGCCATAAATTTTTCCTTCATGATCTTTCTGAAAATGTGTGGAATGAATATGCCCTAAAATTTTCCCACATGATCTATCTGAAATACATCACATAATTGCCTTTTGTAAAACTAATAGTCAAGTTCCAAAAATATTGCTAGTTTAGAACAAAATTATATCTTCATAATATTCTTGTTCTAAAAAGCATCTCAATGATCATATTCGAGGTGAGAAACTAAACCCATTGTATTGTTATCAAAAACCCTTGAAAAACATTAAAAAGCTACTGAGTAGACCGATGATACACCTGTCTCTATTGCAGACACTAATGATTGGCCCAAGGTTTAAAAAAGCGGATTGGTGACATGAATCGGTCATACCCATACTCGTGTTGGATCAGTGTATTGGATGGGAGAATCGGCCGAATTGGCAATTTTTGTTACAAATTTTTTTCAAGAAATCACTATAAATCTCTAAAAATAGTGCTCTTGTAATTTCTAAAAGAAATTAGGAGTAGTTCGTTGTGCACTTTCATTACTTTGGACAATAGGTGAATAATGAGATGATGTTTTCATGTCTGGGTATTTGCATAATTATTAATTTTAATATGGAATTATAATATAACATCAAAATAATTTAAAGTATTAAAAAATACGTCTATATTATAAGATTAAAAATATAGTTTCATATATACAGTGAAATTAGTATCACATCAAACTATCAATATTTATTAATTCGCTTTACTCATCAACCTAACTAGTTATAATATTATATACTAAAATTGAAAGTGTTGGCTTATATTTTATTATTATTTGATCCCAATTTTTAGAGAATATGTAATCTTTAACATGGAGATCATGAATATGAAAAAAAATAAATTGAAAACTAGAAATAATAATTATATTAAAAAGCATTTGGAATACACTTGTTTTTAGATGGATCACCTATGTGCATTCATCTTTAAGATGAATTCTTTATATCTCTGGATCACATTTTGCAGAAATGCAGTCCAGCCCGCATGAAACAATTTTCCTTTAAAAATTATTATTTACAACTAAAAGAAAAAAAAAATACATCACACAATTTATAATGCAAATAAATTAATAAATATAATACCAGATTTGGGTGTATAATTATTAATTATAATAAACATGATTCAAGAATTTCTATATAATAACTTAGTACATTTCAAAATTATAACAAATTTTTATTGCTGTATAAAATAAGTTATTGTAGTCATAACAAATTAACAATAAATTATTTGTTAATATTTGTAAAAGTTAAAATATATTATTAATATCTAACGGAAAAAAAGAGCAACTCTTCGACAATGGAATTTCAAAACTAGACAAAAGGTGACTTCCACCGTCAATTGATAAGAATAACCAGTTTATGTTAGCTTAAAATGGACAAAATAACAAGGGTAGCGACGGGAGAGAGAGAGATTATGGGATTATTTGAAATGGGAGGAAGGGACAATTGTCCCACATCGAAGAATAAGTAGAATTTTAACATTTNTAAAGCCGCTGACAACTGTTTCATTGCGGTGTAAGTGGTTTGACCAATTGGTGGTCTGCTTTGTTGGTGTACGCGTGTTTAGTAGGGCACAATTACATGGCCCCTTTGTTTTATATTTTTTTTTTCCGAAGTGCTTTCCGAAGTGCCTGAATCATGATGTCCTCAATCTTAATCGTCCTCTTTTGAAATGCTTTCTAAAGTGCCCGAATCATGATGTCCTCAATCTTAATCGTCCTCTTCCGAAGTGCTTTCCAAATCATGATGTCCTCAATCTTAATCGTCCTCTTCCGAAGTGCTTTCCAAATCATGATGTCCTCAATCTTAATCGTCCCCAGATTCTTGTGTAGAGAAAAGGAAACTTGGAGAAAAGTTTGGGGTTTGAAATTAAGGGTTTTGCAACAAAACCCCAACACCCCCATTTGGGCTCGTCTTGGGCCATTTTGCCGGCATTTCTTCATGGCGACGATCAATCAAAGAAATGAGTCGATTGAAGGTGATTTTGTGATAGGAAATCGTTTTTTGAGCTTTCTTTGAGATTGTATGAGGTAACTCTACATAACGCTAATCAAGTAAGTTTTTTCCTCTTGATAGTGAATACATTTTTGCCGTCTTGTCCATGGACATAGCCCATCTTGGGTGAACCACGTAAATATGTCTGTCCCTCTCTACTTTCATTTGTGTTGTTCTTTGATGGTTTCTCATATTACTTGTTTTATTGTTTATTTATTTATCCCAATTATATTGCACTTGTAATTGCATCTTGGGCATTTATATGAGTGTTGAAATTATTGTTGTAGAGTGTTAACCACATCAAGTAGGGATTTTAGTTATTTTGATTTGCTCAAAGGGGTAATCAGGTTATCCCGATTTTACAGCAAGTGGTTTCAAAACACAAGGAAGTAGTGTAGTATCTTTGGGAAAATGACATCTCACAAGTTTGAGGTGGGGAAGTTTAATGGGAAAGATAATTTTGAAATTTGAAAATTAAAAATGCAAAATTTGTTGGTACATCAAATGAATACGTGCTATTAGATAAAAAACCATAAATATAATGATGATGATTGGGATGAGCTCGATATGAAGGCACATGCTACTATTCGCATATGTTTGGCGAATGAAGTATTGTTTAATATTTTTGGACAAAAGTCAGCAAGTGATTTGTGGGAAAAATTGGAAAGTTTGATTCAAACTAAATCTCTCACAAAACAAATTTTCTTAAAACAAAAATTGCAATCATTGAGAATGAAAGATGGTGAAATTGTGTCTGAACACTTGAATGAGTTTAATAACATCATTTGTCACCTTGAGAGTATTGATGTGAGAATGGATGATGAAGATAAATCAGTCACCTTGCTTTGTTCATTGTCGTAATCTTATGATAACCTTATTACTACATTGAGTTGTAGTAAAGAAGATTCTCTTAATTTGGGATCGGTATGTAGTGCCCTACTTGTAGATGAACTTCGAAAGAAGGCATCTTTGGGAAGTTCGGTGGAATCAAAGAGAAGAAGTCTGTCAAATCAATAGGGTGATTCATCAAGGAATTATTCAAGAAGTAATTCAAGATTTCGATCAAAATCTAGATGGCGCAATAACAAGAATGTGTGTTAGCATTGTGGGAAGCCCGATCATATAAGAAAGAATTGTTTTAAAAGAAATGAGATGAATTATTCCAAAGCTCCTAATGTAGGAGGCAAAAAGCCAAGTGAATCTAAGAATGAAGTAAATCAGGTTGAAGAGTTTACATCCAGGTTCATTGAGGATGAACTATTGACGGTGGCATATAATTCAATATTCCATCAAAATTGGAAACATGATAGTGGAGCCACCCATCACATGTGCCCACATAGATCATGGTTTGACTCATATGAGTCACGTGAAGGAGGATCGATATCTAAGAGGTATAATTCCACTAACAAGGTGGTTGGAATGGGTTCAATTATCCTAAGGATGTATGATAGGACTATTAGAAAGTTTAAGGGTGTTAAACATGTGCTGAAACATAAAAAGAGCTTGATTTCCCTTTCTTCTATAGATTCCGAAGATTACAAGTTCACCGGTCAAGGTGGAGTAATCAAAGTGTTCAAAGGGACTCTAATTGTGATGAAAGGACTCTAGTTGAAGCTTGTACAAGCTATTGAAATCACAATAATAAATGATGAACTGAATTCGGTGGTCGAACGTGAGAAGGTTCCATTTCACCTATGACATAGAAGATTGGGGCATATGAGTGATAATGGCATGGAGGCCTTGATGAAGAGGAGTCTTATTCGTACATTTAAAATTGATGCATCCGAATTTTGTGAGGATTGTGTCTTTGGGAAACAACATAAGCAACCTTTCAAGGCCGAAAAGCATACAAGCAAGTCCAAACATTATTATATTCACTCGGATATATGGGGCCGCACCGACTACTCTTATGGAGGTGCATTATATTTTGTTTCATTTGTTGATGACTTCTCATGAAAAATATGAATCAAAACTCTCAAGTTATAAAGTGATGTTTTTTGTGTATTTAAGAATTTTGAAGCCGAAGTTGAAAAATCTCCAGGGCATCACATCAAAGTTCTTTGGAGCGATAATGATGGAGAGTTTGTATCAAAGAAGTTCAAAAGTTTTTGAAAGGCGAAGGGAATTACTAGGCATTACACAAATGCATGCAATCCTCAATAAAATGGCATGGCTGAGAGGATGAATCGCACATTGATGGAGCATGCAAGGTGCATGTTAAGTAACACAACCCTGAAACAAGAATTAATGGCGAAAGTTGTAGCATTGACTTGTTATCTTATCAACCGATCACATTCGGTAGTATTGCGAAGCAAAACTCCCAATGAGGTAGGATATGCAACTCCTAGTGACTACTCCGATTTAAAATTTTTTGGTTGTGATGCCTATGCACTTATTCCAAATTGCCAAAGGAACAAATTGGATCTAAGGACAAAGAAGTGCATCTTTGTGGGTTATAACAATGGTATGAAGGGCTATCAGTTATGGGATCCAAGTACCCAAAAATTAATCACTAGTCGAGATGTGCATTTTGATGAATCCAATATATTGACAAAAAAGATGATGATGAAGGAAAATGGTCAAGAAGTACAATAAGAGAGCCAAGAATTTGAAGGCAACTTAGAAATACTTCCACCAAGTGCAATTATGCCTTATGAGAATATACCCATTGATCATGGTGAAGAACCACATGGCCATCATGATGAAATTGTGCCTTTGACACATCGTCGCTCTACTAGAGAAACTCATGTATCGAGGTGGTTCAATGATTATATGGATTCAAATACTTTGAATGCTTTGATAGTTGAAGTAGAGCCAATGTCATTTCATGAAGCCATTGAAGGTAATGGTATCGAACATTGGAAAAATGATATGGAAGACGAGATATTGTTGGAAATTTGGCCTATCAAGGCCTAAATTCCAGTAGTCTCTCTTTCAGTGTGAGTGATTGAGAGATTTAAATCTTAGTGTCTTGCGAAATAAGGCCCATATTCTTTTACCCTGAGTATGCATGAGGCATCGATAGTTCATGTGTTGAGAAAGCAATCTCAAGGAGGTGTGAGGGTCACCTCCTAGTCAGGATTTTATAGGTTAGCCTCGTGTTTAGCTGCAATCGGCCAGGGCTTGGAGAATCCAAATGAGAAAAATAAAACCCGAGTACTTATTGAGTATTCGCCCTGTATGGAATGGTTAAGACTTATGGGACATAAGTCCGTATCCTGACACGAGACCAATGCATCGCATGTGCATTTTCATTTCGTACGGGAAGCCACTATTCCAAATGCATTATCCGAGTTTAGAAGAAACAGTGCACATGTGCTTTGAGAGGACCCCTGTAATTGAGTTGGATCATGTCCCACAGGGGTACACTTGTAATCCATTGAGAGCTGAATGATCAAAAGTTCTGGCTCAACGGATTTGATGTGGCCAATTATGTATTCCTACTTTAGACTGTGGAACATAGGTCTATTTTGAAACTAGGAGGAACATCATTCGGGACTAGCCCAAAAGAGTACTCCGATACCTATAATTATTAGCTTAAGATCTCACTATATCTTTTGTCCAATTTTATAATGATGAAAAAAACCTAATAATTTCTTAAAAATACTTTAAATGTTTATTGTGAATTTCAAAGAAATTTTTTGGAATTTTATTTGCTAAAAAAATAAGGGTTTTCATATTTTTTGGCTCAAATTCCACTTTAGTCTTGACTTGATAGTACCATGTGGCGTTCGAGTGGCTGCCACATCACACCCCACACCTCACTCTAGGATCACCGCCTAGTTGGGCACTGATCCCTAAGTGAGGGACTAGATTGACATTTGGTTGCTTGTTTTATAAAGAGTTGTGTTATGATGTCTTGTTATATAATGTTATAACTAAGGTCCCTTTTTTATCACATGTCTTAATTAACTCACACATGGGTCATGCATGGCATGTGTGAAGTTTAATTAATTAATTTATTTTCTATTAAAGAGAAAATGCATTTTCAAATTTGAATTTAAAAATATCTTCACACACATGTGTGAAGGAGATATTATCTTTAAATTGATTGGTTTGAAATTTTAGATCTACAAAGTGATTGGCTTTGATAAAGAAGAATATCTCCACATGTGTGAGCTTTGCCAAGTACTTCTTTGCCCTTTAGCCTTTGTGGTTATCTACTCTAATACATTATTAAAAAGAACTAAGGGTATTTTTGTAAGGTCATATTGGATACAATTGGAGCAAAAACACGGGTCGAAGACAAAATGGTAAAATAGCATAACTTAAGGTTAGGGTGAGTGATAATGGTGTGAAATCTCATCCCTTCATCCTAGTGGTTAGATGGGGATGGGTGGCTAGGTACATTAGCCTCTCACGTGCCTTTGGATTAGTACATCAAGGGTGTTGATTGAATCCAAAGTTACACCCATGGTATAAAAGCACATCATGAGATCTCAAACCTGATTTATCTCATCTCTTGAACCATTTTTTAAAAAATTGTTGCTCTCCTCCTTCGTCTAAGGTTTTGTGAGAGAAAATTGAAGAGAGAGAACTTTTAGAGTTCCATTAATGGTGATCTTGAGGGTGGTCCTCCTTTCTTATGCTTAAGTCCATAGTGTGCATTTATCAAGGTAAAGTCCATTAAATTTTCTTTTCTCATAAGATCATATCCTTAGCATCTATAGTTGCGGGAGTTTTGAATTTTAAAAAGTTTCATTGATCTTAGAATCCCCATTTGATAAGCTTTTTCATCATGCTTATTCATAGTGTGGTTCTTCATGAGTTATAGCTTATATGCATGAGAATCCATGATCATGCATAGTATCCTTTAATTACTTTGCTTCAAACCCATCAAATAATTTAGTCTTAGAGTGTCACTCCATTTTCAGAACTTTTGCATCGCGTTTTTACCTATGATAATGTCAGTGTGTTGAGATCTTAATAAGTGATTTTAAGGTGTGTAATTTCTTCCCATTTGGATTAGACCCTCTTGTGAGATTGAACCACTTTTGTACAATATGAAGGCACAAAATTAAGTCCTTATAAGGTCTGATTGCGTGGCCCCGGCACAAGGGGTTCGAAACATGGCTTGCCTATTTTAATTTGACATTCTAATTCACAGTTTAGTTGATTTTATTCTTTAAAATTTTGTTTAGCTGAGTTGCATGATGTATTTAAGCTTTGTGACATAGTTTATGTAATTTGTGCTATGAAAGTGTAATTCATAAGCTAGTTTTGCTTTATATGTAATTGCCCCATACGGGGGGTATTTAAGTTTATTTACAATGGTTATACAAGGCTAGAAATGGTTATAATTGTTATATAAAATGATTGTAATTTATTCACTTAGCTTGGTTTTTTAGCAAGTGGCTTGTTGAAGGTGTCCATTTTGCCTTGTTTTTTGGCTTGGAAATTTGTTCTAGTCTTTATGATTTAGTAAAGCTACCAAAAGGTTGAGAGGCTGTTGGTGGTAAATGGGTGCTCAAGATAAAGAATGGGTTAGATGGAAAACTTAAAAAATATAGGGAAAGATTGGTGGCAAAAGATTTTTCAAAAAAATAAGGCATTGATTTTGATGAAGTTTCTGCACCGATAGTCAAGTTGGTATCAATCCGCTTAGTGTTTGGGTTAGTTGCTATGCATGATTTAGAGTTTGAGTAAATGGATGTGAAAACAATATTTTTGCATGGAGAACTTGAGGAGGAAGTGTACATGCAACAACTGGAAGGCTTCATAGAGAAAGGTAAAGAAGGACTTGTGTACAAATTAAAGAAGTCCTTATATGGGCTTAAGCAAGCATCAAGACAATGGCATAGAACATTTGATATGTTCATGATGAGTCTTGGGTACACAAGAAGTATGACTACTGTATCTATTTAAAGTTCTATGATGATGATACATATTTGATTCTAGTTTCATATATGAATGACATGCTTTTGGTGTGCAAAAATAAGGCTAAAATTGATAAGCTCAAGACTTATTTGAGCAAAAGATTTGAGATGAAGGATCTTGGGCGGTCAAGGAAAATCCTTGGTATTTAAATTGAAAGGGATAGATAAAATAGAATTTTGTCACTATCTCAAAAGGGTTACATAGAAATGGTCTTTGAAAAATTTGACATGAAAGATGCAAAGCCCGTGAAGACACCCCTAGCGCCTCACTTCAAATTGCCTTCAATACAAAGTCCGAAGATAGAAGAAGAAAGAAGAAGCATGGCTAAGGTGCCCTAAGCCGATGCGATTGGAAGTTTAATGTTTGTCATGGTATGTACTATACCGAATATCGTGCATGCGATTGGAGTTCTAAGTTGGTTTATGGCAAACCCCAAAAATATTCATTGGGAAGCAACAAAATGGGTGCTTCGGTACTTAAGAGGTAAACATTTGGCAATGGCTCTACTTAAATGCAAGTTTTTGTGGATGCAAATTTTGCTGGTGATCTTGATAGAGGTAGGTTGACTACCTCATTTGTTTTTCATTAAGTAAATGGACTGGTAAGTGGGATGTCAAGGCTCCAAGACACGATAGCATTGTCAATTACTAAAGCCGAGTACATGGCAATAACAGAGGCATCAAAAGAACTCGTGTGGCTTCAAGGATTGAAGGGTGAGATGGGCATTGTGTGCAAACCCATAAAACTATTTTGTGACAATATGAGTTCTATCCATTTGGCCAAAAACCCGGTTCACCACAAAAGGTCAAGACACAAATTTGTTCAATATCACTATATTCGGTAAGTTGTTGAAGATGGAAGAGTTCGATTGGTCAAGATAAAGACAGATAACAACCTTGCATATATGCTTCCAAGAACCATCCAAGTAGAGAAGTTAGAATGTAGCCTAATTTCTCTAGGTTTCAAAAAAGGAAAGAAGTGATGGATTGGCAAGGCAAGGATGTGATTTTATATCAAGGTGGAGATTGTTGGAATGTGATATTCTCACTGAGGTGAGGGGTATCCTAGTCTCTAAAATAAGCTCTTTAGTTAAGGTTCATAAAAAAGACCTTTTTTGAGAGAGAGAAACGTGCATTTAAAGAGGGGGGAGCTTATGTGCAGAGAAAAGGAAACTTGGAGAAATGCTTGGGGTTTGAAATTGGGGATTTTGCGACAAAACCCTAGCACCACCATTTAGGCGTGTCTTAGGACGTTTTGTTGGCATTTGTTTGTGGCGACAATCAATCGAAGAAATGAATCAATTGAAGGTGGTTCTGTGGTAATAAATCTTTTTTTAGTTTTCCTTGAGAGTGTATGAGGTAACTCTACATAACCCCAATTTTGTAAGGTTTTTCCTTTTGATAGTGAATACATCGTTGCTGTCTTGCTTGTAGACGTAGCCCATCTTGGGTGAACCATGTAAATGTCTGTTTCCCTCTCTACCCTCACCATAACTCGCTCCCCGAGCTCCGGAGCTTTGAAAAACTGTCGATCCGACGCGCCCGCTCCCAGTAACTATGGTTATGAAGATTAACCCCACTTTACATTGCACTGTGATTTTCCTGATCAGTTAAATGTTTCCATCTTTTCAACTACTTCTACCTTCTCCATTGTAGCAGTAGTAGATAAATATTACACCTGACAATTATAAGAACCCAATTTTCAAATTGATTTTTCATAGATTTTTTGCATAATAGATCCAAATCTCCACCCATGCAAGTTTTGGCATTGATTAACAAATATCTGCGACCACTCAACTATTTACATATAAATTTGTTTCCTTATGATGCGCAACTGAGACCCTATCAATTTCAGCCAAAAGAGGGAGACCAGTTTTTGTCACTATATCCCTTGAAGGCTCTCAACAGGCTGCAATTCCGAGAGTTCTGTAATGAATTGTTTTTTTCCTTAGCTAATACTTTGTATTATAATTTAGTCTCTGTAATTTTGTAGTTGGACTGTAAAGGATCGTAGAGTCAATAACTTTCGAAGTAGTTTTGCAGTTGGAATTGAACTCATGACGAAGTGTTGCATGTGAACCCTATCCACAAGAAGGCTGTAGTTACAATCAAGACTTAGTCATGGCCAACTTGAAGTCATAGGTTTTATCTCAAATCTTATTTTGTCTTCCCCAAGAATTGAACCATATTCACAATTAATTCTTGGTACTAAGTAGGAGTTGTCGACAAGTTTCTTTCCTTTTCCAAGTCGTAAAAGACTAGAGACCGAGTTGGATCAAAAAATTCCAACTGGATTTCTTTTTTGTTTTTCATTTTTCTTTTCTCTTTCTATTTTTGTTACTAGGTGAAACTTCAATGTGCTGGCATGAGATAAACGTAAATTATGATAGAAGCACTCATTCATAATCATTTGCAGAGGATTATTGTCGAACTTGTGCTTCGCCTAGAAACTTGATAGATGGTACTTATGGACCAATATATTTTGTTAGGTAAGTAGTAGAGAATATACCCCCTAACCTAATTAACAAATGAATTCTAATATCAGCATGGATGTTTGAACTAAAGTATTTCAGTCATCAAAGGCAGAGGTTCAACAATGAAATGACATTCTGTTTCTCAACGTCTACTTTGTGAGGATGAGATCTCCTATGTTTTAACCCTGTAATTGTGGTGAAATGACTCCTAGTTTGGAGCTTGTACAAGCTATTGGGAATCACAATAATAAATGATGAAGTGAATTCGGTAGTCGAATGTGAGGAGGTTCCATTTCACCTATGACAGATTGGGGCATATAAGTGATAATCGTATGGAGGCCTTGATGAAGAGGTGTCTTATTCGTACATTTAAAATTGATGGATCTGAATTTGGTGAGGATTGTGTCTATGGGAAACAACATTGCCAACCTTTCAAGGCCGAGAATCATACAAGCAAGTGCAAACTATATTATATTCACTTGGATATATGGGGCCCTTCACCGACTACGCTTATGGAAGTGCATTATATTTTGTTTCATTTGTTGATGACTTCTCATGAAAAATATGAATCAAAACTCTCAAGTTATAAAGTGATGTTTTTTGTGTATTTAAGAATTTTGAAGCCGAAGTTGAAAAATCTCCAGGGCATCACATCAAAGTTCTTTGGAGCGATAATGATGGAGAGTTTGTATCAAAGAAGTTCAAATTTTTTTGAAAGGCGAAGGGAAATACTAGGCATTACACAAATGCATGCAATCCTCAACAAAATGGCATGGCCGAGAGGATGAATCACATTTTGATGGAGCATACAAGGTGCATGTTAAGTAATGCCAGCCTAGAACAAGAATTATGGGCGAAAGTCGTAGCAATGACTTGTTATCTTATCAATCGATCACCTTCGGTAGTATTGAGAAACAATACTCCCAAAGAGGTATGATATGGAACTACTAGTGACTACTCTGACTTAAAATTTTTGGTTGTGATGCTTATGCACTTATTCCAAGTTGTGAAAGGAACAAATTGAATCCAAGGACAAAGAAGTGCATCTTTGTGGGTTATAACAATGTGTGAAGGGCTATCAGTTATGGGATCCAAGTACCTAAAAAATAATTACTAGTCGAGATGTGCATTTTGATGAGTCCAATATATTGACAAAAAGGATGATGATGAAGGACAATGGTCAAGAAGTGCAACAAGAGGGCCAAGAATTTGAAGGCAAACTTGAAATACTTCCACCAAGTGCAATTATGCCTTATGAGAATATAGCCATTGATCATGGTGAAGAACCACTAGGCCATCATGATGAAATTTTGCCTTTGGCACATTGTCGCTCTACTAGAGAAACTCGTGTACCAGGGTAGTACAAAGACTATGTGGATCCAAATACTTTGCATGCTTTGATAGTTGAAAATAAAGAGCCAACATCATTTTATAAAGCCATTGCAGGTAGTAGTACCAAGCATTGGAAAAATGATATGGAAGAAGAGATATTTCCCATTCAAAGAAACAAGGCTTGTGATTTCATAAAGTCATCAAAAGGTTGAGAGGCCGTTGGTTGTAAATAGGTGCTCAAGATAAAGAAGGGGCTAAATGGCAAACTTGAAAAATATAAGGTAAGATTGAAGGCAAAAGGTTTTTCACAAAAATAAGGCATTGATTTTGATGAAATTTTTTTCACCGATAGTCAAGTTGGTATCAATCCTCTTGATGCTCTAGTTAATTGCTATGCATGATTTAGAGTTTGAGTAAATGGATGTGAAAATGACATTTTTGCATGGAGAACTTGAAGAGAAAGTGGACATGCAACAATTGGAAGGCTTAATAGAGAAGGGCAAAGAAGGACTTGTGTGCAAATTAAAGAAGTCCTTGTATAGGCTCAAGCAAGCATCAAGATAATGGCATATAACATTTGATATGTGCATGATGATCCTTGGGTACACAAAAAGTGTGACTATTGTATCTATTTAAAGTTCAGTGATAATGGTACATAATTGATTGTAGTTTTATATGTGAATGACATGCTTTTGGTGTGCAAAAATAAGGCTAAAATTGATGAGCTCAAGACTTCTTTGAGCAATAGATTTGAGATGAAAGATCTCGGGCTGTCAAGGAAAATCCTTGGTATTTAAATTAGAAGGGATAGAAAAAATAGAATTTTCTCACTATCTCAAAAGGGTTACCTAAAAAGGGTACTTGAAAAATTTGGCATGAAAGATACAAAGCCCGTGAAGACACCCTTAGCGCCTCACTTCAAATGGTCTTCAATACAAAGTCAAAAGATGGAAAAAGAAAGAAGACGCATGGCTAAGATGCCCTATGCAGATGCGATTGGAAATTTAATGTTTGTCATGCTATGTACTATACTGAATATCGCGCAGGCTATTGGAGTTCTAAGTTGGTTTATGGCAAACCCCAAAAAGGTTCATTTGGAAGCAACAAAATGGGTGCTTCGGTACTTAAGAGGTAAAACTAGCTATGCAATCACATTTGGCAATGACTCAACTTAAATGCAAAGTTTTGTGGATGCAAATTTTGCTGGTGATCTTGGTAGAGGTGGGTCGACTACCACATTTGTTTTTCAATATGCAACTGGACTGGTAAGTTAGATGTCAAGGCTCCAAGACACGGTCGCATTGGCAACTACAGAAGCCGAGTACATGGCGATAACAGAGGCATCAAATGAAGATGAAAGAGTTTGATTGGTTAAGAGAAAGACCGATAACAACCTTGCGTATATGCTTCCGAAGACCATCCAGGTAGAGAAGTTAGAATGTAGCCTAACTTCTCTAGATTTCAAGAAAGGAAAGAAGTGATGGATTGACATGGTAAAGATGTGATTTTGCATCAAGGTTGAGATTGTTGGAATGTGATGCAAAGATCATATCTTATGGTATTCTCACTAAGGTGAGTGGTATTTTAGTCAGTAAAACAAGCTTTTTAGTTAAGGCTCATAAAAGGGCCTTTTTTGAGAGAGAGAAACATGCATTTGAAGAGGGGGGAGCTCATGTGCAGAGAAAAGGAAAGTTGGAGAAATTCTTGGGGTTTGAAATTGGGGATTTTGCAACAAAACCCTAACACCACCATTTAGGCTTGTCTTAGAACGTTTTGTTGGCATTTCTTTGGCGACAATCAATCGAAGAAATGAATCAATTGAAGGTGGTTTTGTGGTAATAAATCTCTTTTTGAGCTTTCCTTGAGAATGCATTAGGTAACTCTACATAATTCCAATCTTGTAAGTTTTTTCCTTTTGATGGTGAATACATCTTTACCGTATTGCTCGTGGATGTAGCCCATCTTGGGTGAACCACATAACTGTGTGTTTCCCTCTCTACTTTTATTTGTGTTTTTCTTTCATGGTTTCTCATATTACTTGCTTTCTTGTTTATTTATTTTTCTCAATTATACTGCACTTGTAATTGCATATTAGACATGTTATTTGAGTGTTGAAATTATTATTGTCGGTTGTTAACGACATCAAGTAGGGATTTGATTTATCCCGATTTGCTCAAAGGGGTAATTGGGTTATCCCGATTTTACAACATTTCTCACTATTTGAATTTAAATTTCCCACTCAAAGTCATCAAGAATAGCTAAAATAACAAAATTCCCCCCCAGTGGTTTTTCAGCACTGCGATGACAAGGGTAATCGAGTTTTGATTGTAGTTATGAACATAGTTACTGGGAGTACCCAACTAGGGTAGCGCTCTCGCTCCGGAACCTAGCTCCGGTGCTCTATAGCCAGGATCTCGATCGGAACCCTTTCAATTTTTTTGGGAGCTCGCTCCTATTTATAGAATCCTAGATCCCATTTATAACGGAGCTCGTTACCACAATCGCACGGATCGCGATCCCACTTTCACTCAGAAGACGTTCCTTTAAAGTGTAGATCTCATGCCTTCATTCCCATGTGTGTGTTAGAATACGTTTTAATATAATACAAAAATTATCGATGGAGTAAATTATTGTTTAGTGCTATCAAGGAGAAACCTAAGTTACTCTTCTATAATGAAATGTAAAAATTGATTTACTGTTCATTAGATATTAAGATAAAAAACTTAAATTATTGGAAACATTTGGCTTATTTAACTTTTATATAATATGGTCATGCGGCTTCACAGACATATATGTTTATAAAAAATCAATAGATCAATTTTGCAATTAATGTATGTAATGATAATTTTTTATTATTAAAATATTATCTTCTAATTTTTTATTTTTAAGATATGCATTAAATCCGTATGCAATGATCAATTTTTTAATTATTAAAATATTGGATGCCCTCACTCACGTATGTATTTTAGAATATGTGTTAAAACAACACAAAAAATTTACGTTACTAATGGAGTAAATTGCTATTTAGTGCCATCCACGTTAAACCTGAGTTACTATTCTATAATGAAATATAAAAATAGATTTATTGTTCATTAGAGATTAAGACAAAAATAATAAAATTATTGGAAACATTTGATTTATTTAGATTTTACATAATATGGTCGTGAGGGTTCACAGAAATATATGTTTTTAAAAAGTCGATAGATCAATTTTGCAGTTAATGCTTGTAATGATAAATTTTTATTATTAAAATATCATCTCTTTTATTTCTTATTTTTAAGATGTACATTAAATGTGCATATAATAATCAAAATTTTAATTATTGAAATATTGGATGCCTGGACTCACGTGTGTGTTTTAGATGACGTGTGAACGCAATGCAAAAAGTTTTTGCTACTAATGGAGTACATTACTGTTTAGTACCGTAAAGGACAAACCTAAAATAGAAAAATTGATTTATTGTTCATTAGAGATTAATATGAACAAAATAAAATTATAAAAAACATTTGGTTTATTTAGTTTTTACATAATATCGTCTTACAGGTTGACATGGAATATGAATACTTAAAGTAAATAATATCCTTTATGTGCATCATTTCCATTTCCATTTCATGCAAGGTTTTTAATTTATATCTAGCATTTAATGCTATCATTTAAAAAATTATATTTGTTTCTTGGCGAGAGTAAATAAGGGAGATTCAAACCTTTTTGGGAAAGTACCTTGAATGGAGCTAGATCCTTTCCAAATAGGAACGCAATCTTTCTTAGATGGGGGCGTGATTCAACCTTAAATAGGATCTCCTTCCTATTGTCTACGGGAGCGCGATCCTAATGAACATGGGAACACGAACTCATTTTACATGGAACACGTTCGTGTTAAATAATGATCTCGATGCCAATATATCAGAAACTCGCTCCCTATTAAAACGGGATCTCGATCTGTAACTTCTACCCTAACCGGAACTCGCTCCCCGAGCTCTGAAGCTTTGGGAAACCGTCGATCCGATGCTCCCGCACCCAGTAACTATGGTTATGAAGCTTAACCCCGCTTTACATTGCACTGTGATTATCTTGATCAGCTAAATGTTTCCATCTTTTCAACTACTTCTACCTTCTCCATTGTAGTAGCAGTAGATAAATATTGCACCTGACAATTATAAGAACCCAATTTTCAAATTGATTTTTCATAGATTTTTTGCATAATAGATCCAAATCTCCTCTCGTACAAGTTTTGGCATTGATTAACAATATCTTTGCGACCACTCAACTATTTACAGATAAATTTGTTTCTCTATGATGCTCAACTGAGACCCTATCAATTTCAGCCAAAAGGGGGATTAGTTTTGGTCACTATATCCCTTGAAGGCTCTCAACAGACTGCAATTCTGAGAGTTCTGTAATGAATTGTGTTTTTCCTCGACTAATACTATGTATTATAATTTATTCTCTGTAATTTTGTAGTTGGACTGTAAAGGATCCTAGAGTCAATAATTTTCAAAGTAGTTTTGCAGTTGGAATTGAAGTCATGATTAAGTGTTGCAAGTGAACCCTATCCACAAGAAGGCTGTAGTTACAATCAAGACTTAGTCATGGCCAACTTGAAGTCATAGGTTTTACTTGAAATCTTATTTTGTCTTCCCTAGGAATTGAACCATAGTCATGTTGAAAAACTTGAGGGAAGAGATGGACTCACTCCTAGGATTAGAGGCACTGTCGTGAGATTATTGATCGCAAATATCAACCTTTTACCAGAATTGTGAGAACTCTGTAAATTTCTGTGTACCTCTCTATGACTATGAAACCGTTCTCAAAGAGGGATGGAGGAGGTCGTTCTCCAACGTTTGGCTTCCTCTTGAAATCTCTGAGAAAACGTGGCCCTGTAATCCTGGGAAGTAGGCGGTTACTTTCTAGCTGTTAGATTACAACACTTTCTCTCTTTAGGAATTCTCTCTCTTTTACTGATAAGCATTAAATTATAAGAGAGATAAATATTGCACGTTTAAAGGCCTCATGACCACACACATGTATCAACATCTCCCACTTGGCCATGAGGGCCAGATATATTGAAATATGATAAATCTGTACCACTTAATGAATTTAACATTTAGGTGAATATTTTTGTCATGAGGCTTTCATGCAAGTGCGGTTATACATTTTATAACAAAAAATATCCAAAGTCATGTCATAGTTTTTCACGCTAATGTGGTTTTTCCTCTCATGACCAAGACATCAAAAAATATCTCATTTGAGAGTTCCTGACTTAAGTATTTCTAGATTCCATAAAAGCCACATGCTTTGATAGTATTTCTGCACTCAATCCCTTTCTTAAAGGGTCTGCAATCATATCTGAAGATAGCAAATAACTTATAATTATTTTATTCTTTCCAATAATATCATAAATTTAATGATAATCAATTTCAATGTGCTTACCCTTAAAACTATAAGCTCCATTTATAATTGATGAAATAACAGCCTGATTATCACAAAAAATTTCAACAGGTCCGTCGGCTATATCCAGCTTCAAATAATTTATGAAGCGTTTAATCGAGGCGACATAAGTTGTAGCGATGCTATAAGCAATATACTCGACTTCCATAGTATACTGAACTACACAACCTTGTTTCTTCCTAGACCAAGAAACGCATCCACCTCCAAAGAGGAATACAATTCCTGAGGTTGATTTTCTATCATCTGGGTCTCTTGCAAAATCTGCATCAGAGTACACAGTAACCTTTAAGTTATCAGCTTGGAAGCACAACTTGTAATTTTTAATTTTCTGAATATATTTGAGTATCCTTTTTACAGCTTGTCAATGACAGGATTACTCTGGAATCTACTTACAAGACCATATGCATGACTCAAATCAGGTCTTGTACACAACATGGCATAATTTATGTATCCTACAGCTTGAGCATATGGAATTCTTTTCATTTCAGGTTTATCACTATCATTTAATGGACACATTTTCTTTGATAATTTCAAGCCTTTACAAACAGGTGTATCTATGGGCTTGTAATTTTCCATATTAAATCTCTTTAAAACGCTTTCTAAATAATTTTTTTGAGATAAACATAGAAGTCTTAAACTTCTATCTATTGTTATCTTAATGCCCAATGCATATGAGGCTTCTCCCATATCTTTCATCTCAAAATGGAAACTTAGCCATGATTTGGTATGGTTAATCATGCCAATATCATTACCGGCTTATCCACATATAGTGACAATATAACAAAATTGCTCCCACTATTCCAGACATATACAAAATGGTCTAACCTATTGGCTATATAACTAATTTCAGTAATTGCATTATGAAAAGTAAAGTACCATTTCCTAGAAGACTGCTTTAGACAATATAAAAATTTCTTAAGTTTATATATTTTGTCTTCTTGGCCTTTAATTATATGTCCTTCTAGTTGTTTCATGTATATATGTTCTTTTAATTCTCCATTTAAGAAAGTTGTTTTGACATCCATCTAAAATAATTCTAGATCATAATATGCCACTAATGCAAGGATGATCCTAATATATGAAAATTTGGCTACTGGAGAATAAGTTTCTAAATAATCTATGCCCTCCCTATGGATAGATTCTTTAGCTACGAACCTAGCTTTATATTTATCAATGGATCCATTTGCATTAGGCTTTTTCTTTAAGACCCATTTCCAACCGATGGCTTTTCTATCTTTAGGGAGGTCAACCAACTCTCAGATTTGATTTCTTTTAATATAATCAAGTTCATCATCCACGGTTTGAGTCCACTTAGCTGAGTCAAGTGAGCTAATAGCTTCATTGTAGTTTCGAAGTTCATCTATTGTATCCTCACTCATTGAAGAGTAAGTATCTTCTTTCATAAATACATAAAATTCTTCTAAAGTCGTAAGTGGGGCTCTAGGTTTTTTAGACCTATCTGGTATATTCAATTGAATCATTCTCACCAAATGTAGAGGGAGTATGAGAAACAGGGTCTTCCAGATCCTTATCTTTATCAATTTCATGTAAGTCAATAGGCTTATTTAAAATATTTTCATCATCAATTTCTAAAAAATGAGCATCATGACTCTCTATTAATGATCAAGTATCATGGTTATAAAATGTATATCCATTAGAATTTTTCGAATAGCCTATAAAAGAGCATTTTATAGTGTTACTTTATAATTTATCTCTATTTTGTGGTGGTATAAACACATAGGCCCAAGAACCCCAAACTTTCAAGATAGTAAGGTCAGGTTTTCTGCCTATCCATAATTCATATGGGGTCAAGTCTATAGATTTAGTTGGAACACGATTATTGACATATATTGCAGTGTTGAGAGCCTCATCCCAAAAATGAGTTGATAAATTTGAATGGCTCATCATGGACCTAACCATGTCCATTAGAGTTCTATTTCTTCTTTCAGCTACACCATTTTGCTGTAGTGTATATGGCATAGTTCTTTGGTAAATTATACAATGCTCTTTATAAAATTCAAAAAATAAGGCGGAGCAATATTCACCTCGCCTATATGTTTGAAGAATTTTAATATGTCTACCTAATTGATTTTCTACCTCAACTTTATATTCTTTAAATGTTTTTAATGCATCTGATTTCTAACTAATTATGTATACATATCCATAACGTGAATAATCGTTTATAAATATTATGAAATATTCCATACCTCTGTGTGTTTTCACTTTTAATGGGCCACATATATCAGAGTGAACAATACTAAGTAGTTCACTAGACCATTTACCTTTAGGGAAAAGCTTCTTAGTTAATTTACCTGAAATACATGGCTCGCATGTTTTGAGCACAATTTCTCCTAAATTGGGGAGCAAACCACTTTTAATCATTTGATTCATTTTGTCTCTCTTTATATGTCGTAATCTTAAGTGCCATAAATATGGATCATCCATACACATAAAAGCATCAAAAGAAGCAACAATATGACCATAAAATGATGAACTTTCATTAATATTCAGTTGGTACAAATTATCAACTTTAGTACCATACACCAAAGCTCTAAAATGCTTCCCAATGGTAACTCGACCAGACCTGAAACTTATTTCATAACCCTTGTCGTCTAGCCTAGGGACGAAAATCAAATTGTACCTCATATTGGGTACATACAATGTATCAGCCAATAAGAGATTGGTTCATCCTAGTAAGCATAGCTTGAAAGTACCAATACCTAGTACATCACCGTAGGTATCATTTTCCATATAAATCAGCTGGTTACCGACTGTAATCTCTTCCAATTCTGTGAATCCGTCGTTGATCCTCGAGACATGTCGAGTGGAGGCTGAGTCAACCCACCAATGTCTCAGGTCATGATCAACAACTATTGATTATAGGATTACGCAGATCAAGTCCTTTATCTTATTTTTATTATTTCGAGCAAGGTTGTTATTTTGATTCCTATTTTTATTTTTCAGTTTAGGACAATTAAACTTGATGCGCCCAATTTCCTTACAATAAAAACAGGTCTTCTCAACCTTATTCTTTTGATTTTTAAGATTTCTCCCATTTCCCTTATACCTATTATTTTTCTGATAATTGAAAGGTTTCTTGGGGATATGAGAAGATGAATTTTGGGCAAAGTGAAGCTCATTTGACTTCTTCCTCATTCTTCGCTCAGCTTTAATACTAAGCTGCATGAGAAGATTTAACATGGTTATCCCTTGTGCAGAATGGTTCAATGCAATTACAACATACTCCCAAGATGGAGGGAGACTCTTAAGGACAATAGACACTTGCATGCAATCGGGGACTAGATTCCTAGCTGTAGAAAAGTCCTTTGTGAGCACTGTCATTTTATTGACAAGCTCGATCATTGAGTCCGTTTCTTTCATTCTGCAAGAATTGTATTTTTCTAACAACAATTGTACATAGGTCTCAGAAGTGGTCTCATACCATCATACTTTGAGCTGTGGTGTAATCCTCAAAGACTCTAATTAAATCATCTTTCATAAAGCTCAATAGAGTAGTCCTAGCTATTTGTCATCTTCTAACCATTTTTCAAGTTGTCTTCTGGCTTGACCATTGGCATTAGGCTCTAAAACTAGTGGTTATGTTTCTAGGACATAATCTACCATATCTTGAAAAAGAATATATCCAATTTTTCTTTTCCACATAGAAAAATGGGTCTCATTGAGTTTTTCAAGTTTGGATAGTTCTGACAAGATTAGCCTAGATGGCATTTTAAATTTTTAGATAGTACCTAAAAGTTCAAAAAAAAATTAACTACGTTTAAGAAAGGGTTGTCTGCTAATTAACTCGATAGGTTTTCCGACTCTCAGTGAGCTGAGACCTCAAAAACAAAATTTCTCGAACAGTTTATGTTCGCACTGTTGTGATGCAACAAAAAATTAATAAAGTAAGGCAACAATTATTTCATGTCAAGTCTTGCATAAAAATAAGTTTCATAAATATATGAATATGTTTTAGCACAAGAGAGAGAGAGAGTCTACAATGATATTTTGATATTTTCAACAAAACTATGGCATTGCATAATCATAAAAATAATGAATTCACAAAATCAAGATCATGAAATTTTCTAACTTAGAAAGACCCAGGCATAGGATAATTATGCAATGCAATGACAATTATTATGCAAATAAAATATGTAGTAAATCCCTAAATTATAAGCCACAAAAAAAAAAGGCATGCAATTGATATAACAATCTTTACTTGAATAGTTGTTGTGTGCATAACAATTTTCAATAAAATATGGAAGAAAGAAAGGAGCAAGCCAACTGATTTTCAGCAATTATGTATATCTTTATCTTTCTCTCTCTAAAATTTCAGCAACCTTTTATATATTTATTTATTATTTTTATTTTTATAACCATCAATAACGATTTCTATTGAAAAAGTTCCCCTCAAAAAGAAATATTGGTTACACAGTGGCACACCAAAAAAAAAAAAGATCAGCATTAAAAAAAAATGTTATCTTGATGATGAGCAAGAAATAAAGGCCAAGAGAGAATAAAAAGTATGTGATTTGTTTCTCTCTACCTTTCGATAGAAATTTCCTATTTACAAAGTGTGCATATCAAAAATGCAGATGGTTTAAATCAAAGTGCGTCTACTTTTGTTGCTTTAACAAAGTACGCCTATGAACTTGCAAAAGGTATAATAGTGTATGAGAGAAGATAGCAACAGATTGATATCAAAGGATTTCAGCTAATATTTACAACAATAAGATAAACCCAACAATGGAACAATTATCTTAGAGATAATAACGAATAAATAATAAATTGAGTCACGAAGTCACGGCTTATGAAATCAACTTTCTCAGAGATGACAAATTTCAACAGAGTAAATAGAGAATTGTTAATTTTTTTTTTTAAGAAAGATATTGTTCAATAAAATACAAACTCACAAGAAATCAAATAGTTGATTTCAATCCTGGGACCTGTGGGTTATGAGCAAGAATTAAATAAAAAATAAATAAATTAATAATGGAACCTGGGAATGGTAGGTTACAAGCTCACCCCGCTTCCACAACCCACTCTGATATCAATGTTGAAAAACTTGAGGGAAGAGATGGACCCACTCCTAGGATTAGGGGCAGTGTCGTGAGACTATCGAAAAGATCAGGCTTTTACCAAAACTGTGAGAACTCCGTAAATTTCTGTGTACCTCTCTATGGCCATGAAACCCTTCTTAAAGAGAGATGGAGGGGGCCGTTCTCCAACGTTGGCTTCCTTCTGAAACCTCTAAGAAAACGTGGCCCTGTAATCCTGGGAAGGGGGTGTTTACTTTCTAACTGTTAGATAACGACACTTTCACTCTCTAAGAAGCCTCTATTTTTTAGTGATAAGCATTAAATTATAAGAAAGAGAGATATTACACGTTTAAAGGCCCCATGGCCACACACACGTACCAACAAGTCACAATTAGTTCTTGGTACTAAGTAGGAGTTGTCGACAAGTTTCTTTCATTTTCCAACTAGATCTCTTTTTTTTTTTTCATTTTTCTTTTCTCTGTCTATTTTTGTTACTGGGTCAACTTCAATGTGCTGGCCTGAGATAAACGTAAATTATGATAGAAGCACTAATCCATAATCATTTGCAAAGGATTATTGTCGAACTTGTGCTTCGCCTAGAAACTTGATAGATGGTACTTATGGACCAATATATTTTGTTAGGTAAGTAGTAGAGATTATACCCCATAACCTAATTAAGAAATGAATTCTAATATCAGCATGAATGCTTGAACTAAAGTATTTCAGTCATCAATAAGCTCTCCTTGAAATGAAATCATCAAAGGCAGAGGTTCAGCAATGAAATGACAATCTGTTCATCGACGTCTACTTTGTAAGGATGAGATGTCCTAGGTTTTAGCCCTCTGGGAAGGGCCATTTGATACATCTTTTACCTTATGGGCATAATTTAACAGCATTCTGCAGCCATCTTCAAAATGGGATTCCCACTATCAAAACATTCCTGAAGCTCAGATGACCAGTTGGTGTTTGCTTTGTGGCTATTTCAACACTCTCAGGAATGCAATCATTCGTTACCAACCAGTCATACTTGGAGAGGGCAGGGTATCGAGATAAATTCAGCTTCTTAAGAAAAATTGAGGGTCTTCTATATACTATTTGAGTATTTTCATATAAAATTATTCTACTCTTTCTTTTAAAAAGTAATTTTAGTTCCACAAGTGTTAGGAATTTGTAGTACTCCTAAAATGCACATAAAAATTATTCTACTCTTTCTATTGGGATGTCTGGTGGACTCAAATCCGCATTAAGCTTATCAATTAATCGACATGGATATGATGCTGTCTCATTGGAGTCACTCTTTGGTGAATTGTATATAGCATTGATTGAAATGGTTAGGTGAGAGCTAACTTATCAATTTGCAGGTGAACAACTAAGAGACAAGAATGATAGGCACTAGCTGTATTATTTGTGGAAATTCAAGGCCTCTTCATGAGAACCCGACAATAGTAAAGGATAAGAATACGCCAATCACTTGGAGAAAAATCACGACTTTGGGCAGATTTTCAGTGCTCGACCAATAATGGAGAACTCCAATAATTCAAGAAACAAAGACAGAAACACCGAAGGCCAGATTTCAAATTGGAGATAATGTTTAGGATAGTATTCAAGATAAAGTATCACGCATTGAAAGGCCAGGTGAAATAATTTTCGACGTAATCCATCTGCATTTGTTTCTACTCAGAGTTCTTCTGGAAGGAAATTCGATCCATTCTTCTGTCCTCTTTCTAATTTTTCACTGGAAATGTTTGAGGATAATTTGTACCAATTTTTGTTTTCAACTATAAAATCCCAATTTGCTGCCTTTTTCCATCAGTGTGGAGATGGCTTCTAGAATCACGTGGGGCATGTTATACACATGGATGGCTTGATTTATCACGTGCCACACCAGAAAATTAATCCCAACGACAATTTGGCTCAATAAAAAAGGCATTGCTCGACTCGCCTGAAAAACTCACCTCGGATAAAGTCCGAATTCCTTGGCTGAGTCGCGCTTCTAAAGACTGAGTGGAACAAAGCTCCTGGTTTCTATCATTTCATTCAGCAAAAGACAACGCCAGTAGGGACCTACTAAGTATTTTGTGGAAGTTGGAGGCATTGCAAGGAAAGTTCCAGTGATCGACAAAGAAAGAAAGAATAAAAATGGATACCCATTGACTAGTCTGTGGAAATTCGAGCAAACCTCTGAACATTTCTAATCATTCAACAAGCAAGGGATAGGACCATTTGTGGCGTATTTTAAATTTGAGATATGCTGATAAGTGGCGTCGACAAATGCAAGTGTACTACCTGGCACAAGTGGTGCAACCACGACGACTTTAACCCATTGTCAAAAGTCCTCAACCCCATTCTCAACCGTGTGTAGGTCAGGGATTTGGGCCCATATCTTTTAGTAAGAATGGAGTTAGAGATCTCGGGGGACTCGGCAATACTACCACCAAGGTTCCAAGCCATTCTCAATGACATGTAATTATGATTGAAGTCCGGTGCATAATGGTTATGAATTTCAAGTCAATATTAAAACTCTAAAAATTCATAAATATTAATATGCAATATCACGTATTTAATAGAAAAGCTACTTTTGACATCGGAATATAGTATAATATCAAAAATGTTGTTTGATATAGCTTTTCTATTGGAAAAGCTACATTCTTAGAAAAGTCAGACATCCAATAGCTTTGCATCTTTATCAAAACTACTTTATATTTTAAATTTAATAGAAAAGCTAAACCATAATAGAAAATCTAAACCACGTTTCCAAAAAAAAAACGTGGCTCTAATACTATAAAGAAATAGATGAAATCAATAAAGAAATTATTGATTTCATGAACTTTGGGCTTTTATAGAATTCTGAGAAACGTTTGCAGTAGTAAGTTCAAAGTCGCCGTGACCTAAAGATCACTAAGGCCAGGAAGAGCCAGAAAAGTGTAGGGACTGTTTCCGGTTGACTCAAACAACAATGACAAATTTTATCAGAACTTTATCTAATAGGTCAGCTACTACTAATAATACACTACCTGTTAATAATAGGGAAGAAATAATAATAGATAACATAGAAAAGCAAATCCAAAATTGGAATATACCACAAGTTCCTATAACTGATGTTTATAGTAAAGAAACGCTTGATTTTAAAAGTAGCTTTTCTATTAAAACTATTGAGCAAAGTATTTATGTTATGGAAACTCAGGATAAATTCCAATTATTTTCCCCTAGAATGATTGAAGATCATAAAAGAAAAGATTACAAATACTTACAAATTGGTTTAGTACAAATAGTTGTTAAACCATTGATAAGAACATGATTAAATAATTATGTTTTACTCTGTTTGAGAGACAGCAGGCATAAAAGATTCACTGATTCCTTGTTAGAAATAGTAGAATCCAGTCTCTGTAATGGCCCCATTATTTTAACTATTTTCCAAATTTCTCGGTAGCCCTAACAGATCCTAATCTATTAAAGGTCCTAGCTCTAAACCTAAAAACTCAAGGTTTTGATATGGACCCAGGTTCTCAAAATCTAGCATTTGTTTATCGAATATGTTATAAGGTAATGAATACTTTATATCAAAATGCTAAGCAAATGGATTCAAAAGGACATACCATATTTTTCCAGACAAAAATGGAAAAATCAAATCTAGTCATGTCAAAGTCAGTGGCATGGTCTCTGGTAAAATTACCGGAGAGATGGTCCTTACAAACTGAATCCCAAATTAAAAAACCTGAAAACAAAGACCCTGAACAAATAATAGAATATTTAGATGGAGAGATAGAAATTAGGTTCCCATCCTCCAAAAGGACTACTTTAAGAATTGGTGAACCCAGCATCAGGGATCCTCCCAAAAGCTCTATCTCTTCGATCCCACAATCAGAATATGAAAGATTATCTACTCATAGGAGAACTGTTATCGAAAGACTTAATAGGACTCCAAATCAAGTTCACAACCAACCTATAGAGTAGATACTCCAAGTTCTTCTGAAATAGAAGAACAAGAACCAACACCCTCTGATCTGGACTTTGATGTAAATGTTATTCAAAAAGAAGAATTTAAGATTGATAAAGAATGGATCAGAAAAGATTTCTACTGTGAAGAAAATAGATTAATAAGAGAATGGTTCTTCAAAGAATTTAAAGAACCTATGAGAGATGCCTTTCATCTAAAATTTAATCGTTTTATGATAAAACATAAGGCAACTGTCAAGTTTTTTAAATGGTTAAAATATATAGTAAAAGATTATAAAATAAAAAGTCCAAACTTCGAGGTAAATATGGTCAAAAAATCCTTTCAGACCATTCAAACCACTAAAGGGGAAACAATTGAGTCCATCCATCCGCTTGAGACTAGCTTACAACTTAAAAGAAAAAAATTAGGGGAGAAAATTGAAATTAGAGCCTCACCTCTCAAGATAAGACCCAAAGAAAACAGCCATAATATAGCTAAACTTGATGGAGTACCTCATATTATTGAACAAAATAATTATACAAATATTTTTCTGCAAACAATAGGAAAGCAGACTACAAGAATAGAAAATGCAGTAAACAAATTAAGACCAACTCTTGAACCCATAAGTTCTGAAAAACAAAAGGAAGCCGTCCTATTCAATTCTCCTCCAACTATTGAAACAGGAAAATTTAGCCTGCAAGGAATAAAGGAAAAAGAGGAAAATAGTGAGTTAATTGATGAGCTAGTTAAAAGATTAAAAAAATTAAGCATCGATGAAAAAGGAAAGGACCAGCCTTTCAGCACCAAGGAAGGAAATGTTCAGGTTTTGCAAAAAGCACCTGACAAAGAAATTGAAGAAATGGAAAAAGCTTTTAAAACTGAAAGCTTAGATATAAATAGAATTGACTATGGGAAAAAGGTAAGACCAGTGTCCCAGACCCGAATGTACTATCCTAGACCTACACCAGTAGATCTACAAATAGAAGAAGACCTAATCTCTGCCTCAGTCTCATATTCAGGAAAATTCATAGTAAATTGGAACATAGATGGCATGGCTGAAACCAGATCTTAGATCTCATGAAACATATGACCATATATGCCACCGCCTGCAAGGCAAGTAGAAACCAAAACCATGAGATAGCTAAGGCCATAATATGTAAATTTACAGGATGCTTAAGAGGATGGTGGGATTTCCATATGGATGAAGAATCAAAGAATCAAATATTAAATGCCTCAAAACAATGGATAGTTAAGAGAGAAGATGGCCAAGACAATATAGTACAAGAAGGAGATGCAGTTAATACATTGATCTATACCATTACCCTCCATTTTGTAGGAAGTACTGCTCTGTTAGCAGCAAGGTCTAAAGATTTATTATCAAACCTAAGATGCCCAACACTCTCTCTTACAAATGGTACAAAGATGTATTTTTCTCAAGACTGCTATAAATAGAAAAGGTACAAATATGGTCTACCACACCTTTTTGCAAAAAAGGTAAAAACAAAGCTTAAAAATAAGCATGGTAGAATTGTTCCTTATTCTCTATATAGATTAGGTGAATTATCAGCTGAAATCTGTACTGAGGGCCTGGCTTTATGCACAGACCTGAAACTTAAAAGACAATCAGAAAAATAAAGAATAACAGGCAGAAATGAATTAGGAGACTTCTGTGAGCAATTTGGATTTAATACTCTACCCCCTTCAAAGTCTTTTCACAAAAGAAAACATGAAAAATTTAGAAAAAGAAAATTTAAACATTATTCAAAGGCAAAAGAAAAATTTTCCAAAAAATTCTTACAAGATAAACCATACTTTAAACATAGGGGAAAAAGGAAAATCCCTGTCTGTTATAATTGTGGCAAAATTGGCCACTACAAAAACAAATGTAGGGTTCAAAGAAAAATTAACTCTTTAGAAATAGATAATATATCAAAAACAATTATTTGAGATACTCCAAATTGAGGATGAAACCTCTGATTCCTCTGAATCAGAAGAAGAAATGCTGATTGGGGAAATAAATGATGAGGATATTATTATCAGTAGTTCTGATTCAGACTTGGATAATGAAAATAGCCCAGAGAAAGAAAAAGAAAATTGCCAATGTGATTTTTACAAGGCAAGAATGGATATGAACAGGTTAAGCATCAATACCCTCACCAAAGAAGAACATCTGATCATAGACCTCATCGACAAAATATCTGACCCAGAGGCTAAAAACGAAGCTTTAATCCAGTACATCAATATGTCTAAAGCCCCTTCTAGAAATCTAAGTCTTCTCTTCTCCCAACAAAAGAATATTATAGTTTCCAAGATATTTTAAAAAGGGTACAAAATAAAACATATACAGAAAGAGAACCTTCAATATCTGAGATAAAATATGAGATTAATGAAGTCAGGAATGAGTTGATAGCTCTGAAATCAAGGGTTCAAATCTTAGAATTAACCCAGAATCCTATCAGCCAAGCAATTGAAGAGGAAAATATGGAAGAGGAATTTGATTATCTAATCATTGAGTATAATATTCGTTTACCACCTGAGGTTGAAGAAACCCTTCTGGGACCAGAAACCTTCAAAGCTGGAACGAATGTAATAGAAAAGGTCCAAAATTGTAAATATGTAAACCTTGTAGACAAAATTATAACCCAAAAATGGTTTACAAACATCAAAATTGTAGTTCAAAAGGAATACAGCTTACAAACTACCGCCTTGATAGATTCAAGAGCAGACCTAAATTGCATTAATGAAGGATTAATACCAACTAAATACTTCAGCAGGACTACCCAAATCGTTAATACTGCAGAGGATAGTAAAATGCTTATAAACTATAAGCTACCAGATACTGCAGTATGCAATAATGGTGCTTGTTTCAATTTTCCATTTATAATGGTAAAAGGTTTAAGTCAACCAGTTATTCTAGGGACTCCTTTTTTAAATATGCTCTATCCAATTAAGATTGATGACACAGGGATAAAATTCAGTATTGAAAGCATAAGGTTAAATTTACCTTTATTGAAAAGCCTAGAGTCCATGAAATCAATAATGTTTAAAAAAAAAATTTCTTCTAAAGAAAAGTTTTTGTATTATCTGAAAGAAGAAACAAAATACAAACACATAGAAGAAAAGTTATCCCTTCCTGAGATCCAAAATAAAATAAAATCTCTAAAATTAGTTATGGAAAGAGAAATCTGTGCCAATATCCCTAATGCTTTTTGGGACAGAAAACAACATATAGTTGAACTCCCTTATGAACTAGATTTTCGAGAAGGAAAAATTCCTACTAAAGCAAGACCTATTCAAATGAACAATAGGTTACTCGAAATCTGCAAAAAAGAGATAAAATAATTACTGGATAAAAAGCTTATCAGAAAGAGCTCATCACCATGGAGCTGTTAAGCCTTTATGTGGAAAAGGCCTCCGAAATAGAAAGAGGGGCTCCAAGATTGGTTATAAATTACAAACCGCTTAAAAAAGTTTTACGATGGATCAGATATCCAATCCCAAACAAAAGAGACCTCTTGGATAGACTAGTCAATGCTTATATATTTTCAAAATTTGATCTCAAATCAGGCTATTGGCAAATCCAGATTGTCGAAATGGATAAATATAAAACTACTTTTAATGTCTCATTTGGATAATTTGAATAGAATGCTATGCCGTTTGGATTAAAGAATGCACCATCTGAATTCCAAAATATCATGAACGAAATTTTTAATCCTTATACCAAATTTATGAACGTCTATATTGATGACGTACTTGTTTTTTCTGAATCAATTGATCAACACTGGAAACATTTAAGTACATTCGCAAAAGCAATAAAAAATGCTGGCTTAGTAGTTTCAGTAAGAAAAATAAATCTATGCCAATCAAAAATAAGATATTTAGGGCATAATATTTTCCAAGAAAGAATTATTCCTATTGATAGAGCAATCAAATTTGCATCCAAATTTCCAGATATAATTATTAGAAAAACTTAATTACAAAGATTCCTTGGTTATTTAAATTATATTTCGGATTTTTATAAAGATTTGGCTTTAGATGCAAAGCCTCTGTTCCAAAAGTTAAAAAATAATCCTCAAGAATGGACTGAAGAACATACCAAGGCAGTAAGAAAAATTAAGACCAAAGCTAAAGAATTACCTTGCCTAGCTCTGTCAAGCCTTACAACAATTAAAATAGTAGAAACAGATGCCTCAGAACTAGGACTTGGTGCTGTGTTAAAACAAAAGGTGAATAATCAAGAGCAATTGATCCGATTTACCTCTAAAACCTGGAGCCCAGCTCAACAAAATTATTCAACAGTAAAAAAGGAAATACTCACAATTGTTCATGCTAAAGTGATCTTCTTAATCAATCATTCCTCATAAGAACTGACTGTAAAGCAGCCAAGGACAGCCCTCAGAAAGATGTCAAAAATCTTGTATCAAAGCAAATCTTTGCAAGATGGCAAGGTATTATTTCTGCTTTTGAATTTACTATTGAGCATATTATTGGTAATACCAACTATTTGCTTGACTTCTTGACCCAAGAATTTTTGCAGGGAGGGCAGAAGGAGCCAGCAAAACCAAAAAAAAATGATGGAAATAGTTCCTAGTCCAAGATTATCCCTGGCATATCCATCAACACTAAATGCTTTAATGCAGAGGCAAATACAAGATATTGATATATCTCCCCTCCAAACACCAATAAGCACTCAAACTCCTAGTGCAAAATCAATATACTTAGAGACAACATATATTCCCTTACTGATCATAGAAAATGAGCATCAGTCCAAACATCTGATTGAAATAGCTGATTTATACCTCAGGCAGCATATACATCCTAATATGGGCAAAAAAAGCAGAGAATGGTACAAATGCATCCTGATAGAAACATGATCAGTTTTTATAGTTCATCATTCCAGAAATAATGATAATGAAATAACATATTCAAAGTTCCAAATCAAAAACGTTATTACTTACAAAGAATGGGGATTAGATCCTTTAAAGCCAAGGATCATGAATACGAAAGGATTTAAAATTAAATCCTACCATTACTATGAATACATTAAGGCTTGAGAAGAAGTCTTGTCATACCAAAATACAAAAAATTCCCATAGCTGATATCTTTAGTTCAAAATAACTGAGCCAAATAATTTTCCAAATTGGTTCAAAAATTGGTTCTCCATATAGGGATCCACAAACAAAATACTACCAAAAGAGCTGCAAATTTCACAGAGAAAATTCTTTGAGTATAATAGAAATAGTCTAAAAAGAGACTACCACATATATTTTATGACATTATATCAGATCCCTTGGATTTTAAAATGGAAGTATCAGGTTTCAGCAGATGATATGAATAGATGGGATTATATCATCGAATTACAAAGACAAATCTATATTAAATGGTGGGACAGTTATAAAAATGACTCCTTAAGTCCAGACAAAATAAAAATGAAGTTTATACCTTCAACTTCACACCAAAAGATGGAAGTATCATAATATGTTACAATATTTCAGCAACAAAACCCCAAACTATCCAAAGAAGAGTTTAAAAAGAAACTCCGGGAGGCCATAGAAAATGATGAAGAAATAATGTCCAGCTCTACCCAAAGTGAAGACCAAGAAGATTATAGTCCGATGGACGCTGAAGATTGTGTCGGAATAGAATTTTCTTCAAAATAAAGAAAATTCAGGGGGACCAGAATGACTCCAATCTATCCAGGACACGTGTCCCAGCTAACAGCATCTTACTGTAGCCACCAGCCGACAACATCTTACTGTAGCCACCAGCCGACAGCGTCTTACTCTAGCCACCAGCCTTTCGGCACCAAGGAAGGAAATGTTCAGGTTTTGCAAAAAGCACCTGACAAAAAAATTGAAGAAATGGAAAAAGCTTTTAAACCTAAAAGCTTAGATATAAATAGAATTGACTATGGGAAAAAAGTAAGACCAGTGTCCCAGACCCGAATGTACTATCCTAGACTTACACCAGTAGATCTACAAATAGAAGAAGACCTAATCTCTGCCTCGGTCTCATATTCAGGAAAATCCATAGTAAATTGGAACATAGATGGCATGGCTGAAAACCAGATCTTAGATCTCATGAAACATATGACCATGTATGCCACCGCCTGCAAGCAAGTGGAAACCAAAACCATGAGATAGCTAAGGCCATAATATGTGAATTTACAGGATGGTTAAGAGGATGGTGGGATTTCCATATGGATGAAGAATCAAAGAATCAAATATTAAATGCCTCAAAACAATGGATAGTTAAGAGAGAAGATGGCCAAGATAATATGATGACACATGGATAGAAGCCAGTATTGAACGCATAAGGTTAAATTTACCTTTATTGAAAAGCCCAGAGTCCATGAAATCAATGATGTTAAAAACAAAATTTCTTCTAAAGAAAAGTTTTTGTATTATCTGAGAGAAGAAATAAAATACAAACACATAGAAGAAAAGTTATCCCTTCCTGAGATTCAAAATAAAATAAAATCTCTAAAATTAGATATGGAAAGAGTAAGCTGTGCTGATATCCCCAATGCTTTTTGGGACAGAAAACAACATATAGTTGAACTCCCTTATGAACCAGATTTTCGAGAAGGAAAAATTCCTACTAAAGCAAGGTCTATTCAAATGAACAATAGGTTACTCAAAATCTGCAAGAAAGATATACAAGAATTACTGGATAAAAAGCTTATCAGAAAGAGCTCATCACTATTGAGCTGTTCGGCCTTTTATATGGAAAAGGCCTCCGAAATAGAGAGAGGGGCTCCAAGATTGGTTATAAATTACAAACAGCTTAACAAAGTTTTAAGATGGATCAAATATCTTTTAAGATGGATCAAATAACCAATCCCAAACAAAACGAGACATCTTGGATAGACTAGTACAATACTTGTATATTTTA
>NW_006495273.1:11520152-11535148 GCF_000471905.2 Amborella trichopoda | reverse complement strand
TACGTTCGGGTTCGTTCGTATACCTATAGTTGGGAGGGTCGTACGTTATTGATCTATTCTCTATATATATATATATATATATATATATATATATATAGGGAAAATATGGGATTAGCTCACTAACTCATATGAACATACGAGCCCAACGTCACTTTTAGGCATCTGTTAATAAAACATAGGTAAATTTAAAAATTCGGATTAGCCCACTAGCTCATATGAACATACAAGCCTAATGTCACTTTTAGGCATGTGTTAATAAAAAATAGGTGAATCTTCGAAATATATCAAAAAAATATTTTACATGAAAAAAACTAACCAAAATACCTCAGAAAGTTTTGAGGGTATTTTGCTCATGTTTATTTTTGCGAATAATGTTTTTTATGTTTTTATGAGGTGTGTCTTGATGAGAAGAACATACACCCAAAATTTCAAGTAATTTGGATTTGTAGAAAAATAAATAAAATTCAAGTACTACTGGACATCTATACCGCACAGGCTAGGGCACCTATGGCTCTTTCCTTCTCTTGAGTGCCTGAAACGAACATACCATAACAAAACAAGCACATGATCGAAAAAATATTTATGCTAACCCTCCCCTAATATCACTAAGATGTGACCTGCGAACAAGAAAAGTCATCGTGGTTAGACAACTATTTAAAATAAGAATTATCATGAAATGAGGTCCATGTTCTGCTCAACAAAGCTGACATTATTTTCTGAGATTGTTCCTGTGCACCTGCTCTTTCACTACCTTAGAATTTTTGTTTGTTAGAAATAAACATGCGATTGTTCCTAGGAACGGTGAATTTTATTATTTAAGTTCACTTGATTTTAAATAATTTTTAAAAGATGTTTTGTGGACAAAATTTCTTAAGTCATGGAAATTATTTTGCTATTATCACGAGAAAATGTTTTATCATAGTCAATCCCTTCCTTTTGGGTGAACCCTTTTGGCTATTAGTCTAGCCCTTTATTTTTCTAGTTTCACCTCTGAGTTTAACTTGTTTTTTAAGACCCATTTGGCCTTAATAGCCTTGTTATTTTAAGGTAGAGACACTAATTCTTAGACATAGTTTCGGGTTATGGATTTATATTCTTTATTGAAGGGTTCTACCCAATGGTTCTTTTCAGAACATGTTATGGCTTCTTGGTACATGATAGGCTCATGATTTGGCTTATCCCTAACTCTTTCATAGTAATCCCCCAGGTAGGTATAAAACTCAGGTGGTTTTCTAATATGATTACTTCTCCTGAGCAGTGGTGATTCAGGTTTTTCAGACACAACCTTTCAATGGCCATTTCATAGAGATCAACATGTTTGTGACTAGTTTTTGTTTCAAGGAACTTGTCCTCAAATAAGTGGCCGTCCTTGCTTTCTATGACTGTCCCATTCTCAAAGTTTTAGAATCGATATCCAAATTTTGGACCACTCGGCCCCTTGTTAAGGTTTTTATGTTCTATAAACTTAAAACTAATGAGAGAGAAGTAGAGAGAAAGAGTAGGGCGTGCCTGTCCTTAGGGTTTTAGCGAGAGAGCAAGAGAGTTTAAGGTGTGTAGAGAATAGGCCTCCATAGAAAGTATTTATTGAATAGAAGCTAGAGTCTTAGGGAGTATTCATTATGCTACTCAATTTCATCAACATTATGATTAAAAGAAATGAGGTGGAACCATTATCCTTCAGTTTTCACAACTTTATTCCCATCAAATATTGTGTAGAGAAAATACTATATTTTTACAAATAAAATTTCATTCAACCTCTGAACAGGCTTATTTGAAATCAATCAAATCTTCTTCATAACACTTTCTTTCATTTTTCAATCAAGGAGGTGGCTTCTTACATAAGCCATACAAATAGAAAAGAAGAAGGGAGTGAAGCTCCCCATACATAGAGAGCCATGTAGGCCCCATGCCCCACACTTATGGGCTTGCATGTGGTGGGCCCAAAGTTCCAATGGGCCTCCACACTATAAATAATAATTTAGAATAATAAAAATATTTGTATAAATCTATTAAATATTGTATTTTCCTATTTAAATTAAATAAATCCAAAAAAGAATTGTCTTATTTAAAAATATTTTTTCAATAAATAAAATGTTCAAAGAGGTTTAAAAATTTATTTTAATTATCTAAATTATAATTAAAATATAATTAAACATATTTAAAAAAAATTGATTAAAATTGGATCCAAAGATATTGAAATATAACAAATATACTGATGACTCCATCTTTTCTAGAAAACTGCATCTCACTGCACCTTCTCAAACTAATCCAATAGTTCACATAACCCATAACCCTTTGCAGTGGTTCATGATTGCACTAACAGAGTGAGCAAATAAATAAGAGAGACACGATCCTAGTCTATGGATTACAAGTCCCTCTTTGATGACAAGTCCAGGGCACATTATAGCATGATACCATATCGGTCCTTCCAACACAATCTCGTATTGTAGGGAGTCATCTCTTCGACGCATGTACATAACACATACCCTCATCCAGATGGCTGCTTCTCAGATGACCATCTAGTGTACATGTCGTGTAATGGAAATGATGAGGAATTTAGCCCTTGTCCTCTTGGGCCTTTGTCCTCTTGGGCCTAACCATCACACACAAGGGTCATATCCAATCCCCTGGCCAACTAACATGTACACAACTCCGACCTCATCAAGGGATAACCCCACATCGAAATCCTTATAAGTTGTTCACAAATGCCTAGGGTTACGAGTTTCAAACATCATCTTGAGCCATAACCAGTCAAAGCTCGGATGAGTCAGAAATAGCATAATCTAAGTCCTCCTCATGATCCACTAAAAGAAAAACAATTGATCTAATCTATTGAACTTCCTCCATAAAGCTAGCCATTGAGAGTAAATTTACACCCTTCCTTGGTTTAAGCTTAGGTGTAATTTCTCTTTCATGGGAGCCGAAAACAATTTTATTATTATCTCTCCAAAAAGTATATTTGATCCTCCTCCCATGCATGGCTATATGGCCATATTGCCATGGTCTACCTAATACTAAATGACAAGCATCCATAGCAAGTAGATCACACCACACATCATCAAAATACTTCTTTCTAAAACAAAAAGAAACATGGCATCTACTATATAGTCGTACCTCTTTGCCCTTCTTGAACTAAGTGACCTTATATGATTGGGGATGATTTTCGGACCTGAGTTTGAGCTATGTGACCTCTTCTTGTGAGATCATATTCTCGTAACTCCCACTATCGATAATGGGCTTGCAGACCTTACCTCCAATTGTTCAGGTGCTATGAAAAAATATTAGTCCTCAACCAGTCCTCCTAGGTTACTTGCTTGGGTGTAAATTGGTTGATTCGAATAACCAGGGTCTGTCTAACATGTCTTGAGACAAGATCACCATCATCTGGATTCTCATCATAAACTAGATGATCGTCATACCCATCAGCATCTTCTAGGTTCTCTTTCCCAATCATGAGTTGCATGCCTATGTCAAAATGACGATTCACCTTCTTATAATCTCTGGCCTTGTGACCCACCCCCCTGCACTTGAAACAACGGAGAGTTGAGCTATTGCCATGAACTCTAGCACCTGGACTAACATTATTTGGGTAACTAATAGGCACTACAATGTCAACTAATAGAAACTTCGAGTTTGGAGCCACATTAGAACCACAAGTTGATTTATACCTTTCGATGTTTTCTCCTTTTTTTTGAAGTATTTCTTTAAAGTTTTGGATCGAAGGTAATATGTTCCTAGGACTTGATCTTGATTATAGAGAGCTTTTTAGAGGATTTAGGCGTAAGAGCTTTGTCCTAAGGCTTTCGTGGCTTTTTCCGTATTTTTCTGAGGTTTTCCATAATTTTCTAGGTTTTTTTATTTTTCGTTTTTACTAGGTATTTTAGACGAATTTGTTAATTTTCTAGGCTTCCTAGGATTTTTTCTAATTTTTTAAAGATTTTTTCTAATTTTCTAGGGGGTTTTTCCTAATTATTTGGAATTTCCTAATTATCTAGAAAGGATTATCTAGGGATTTTTCATTGTTTTTTATGGGATTTTAGAGGAGGTATTTATAGGTTTTTGTTAGAGTTAGGGTTGAAATTGGTTGATCTAATCTCCTAGTTGTAGTTTGATTAGGATTACGACATTTTTCTGATTTTTTAGGAATGTTCCAAATTAAAACTGCATCAAAAATCCTAATTTAAATGGGAATTGGACCCACTTGGCCCATCGGATCATGCGAGATGCGGCTCGAGCACGGGGGTATTTTTGTATTTTTGATCTATAAATTTTCGAGGCTTGTAACTTTTGATCCCTAAGTCCGTTTAAGTGATTCTTAGACTATTGAAAAGCTCCCGGGGTCTACTATGGCTTGGGATAGGTTTTGAAAGTTTCTGACCAAACTAAACTGGGTCTAGGTGTACTAGGGTTCACTAGGATTTGTGTGGTCCATAGGACTCAAAATCGGGGTTCCTAGAAATTCCCTTAGTCGGAATTTCAAGGGGAGGTTTTCACACTCAAATCTTTATATTTGATAATGTGCTCTATAACATCAATCCAATCAATAAATTCTTCCTCCTATAATCCTCATGTGAACTCCAGCATATTGACTTTAATACCTAAATCCCAATATCTGCTTTCCCAAATATAAAGCTCTCGCCACAGGGCGTGTGCACAAAGCTGGCTGTCGAATACAATGTCTGACTCAGTATTGTCATTATAGTGTGTCGGAGCTATGTTTTGAGCTAAAAGCTGGGTCAACTTCTCAACTTGTCTTTTCAAGTCTTTCATCTCAATGTCTTGAAGGTGTCATTCTTGTTGGATAGACTTATTCTTGGTACATGTCCGTTGAATATGTCCAGGAGCCATAATGCCTTGTCGACGAGCACCACAATCTACCAAGAATTGACGCTCTGATACCACCAGAGGTAGCTGAAAATTTATCAACAACTAACAATTGGCAAATACATCTATGTTTTTAGAGAGGGAAGCAAAAATTGAGAACAAAGTCACAAAAAGAAGGAAACAAGCGATCCGATAGTTATGCTACACACCACGAGAACAAAGAGAAGAAGGAAAACAAAAACCACCTAAGGGCTCTCTCTCTCCCTCTTCTCTCCAACATAACGTGTTTTCATATCAGTCTACATTCACTATAAAGGAAAAAAAAAGAAAAAAAAGAAAAGAAAAAACATTACGATTGGCATCCTCTTTTGCACTTATTCCTTAGATAACTATCCTTTCCACGTCGCCAAAAATGATATGCGTCATTCTCTATACGAGCAACCTACCTAAAGCTAATGGCAACAAAAAAAACGTGCTTATCCTTGTAATGAAAGAACAAGACTCGAAAAAAATGACTCTTTCAAACCTTAAGCCACCGACACCTTTTTAAATTTAACCAAAGGGACTCATAAAAAAGACTATTAAAAAAAAAATTTGCTTAGAAAATTTACGATTATTTTTTGAGTAGCACTTCGGCCCAGATCTGAATGCTCTAAATCATCGAGCACGTTCATCTCGACTGTATCAACGAACCATACACAGAAATGCGCCGCATTTCAATCTTATAAAGAAGTGAACCACACAGACCCCATTCAAATTGTTATAAAATATATTGCTCCTCAATTAATTGCTGGTCCAATTTTAGTAATTTCCTGACAATGAGAATAGAAGCAAATACAATGTTAAAACAAAGACTCAAAGCTAGAAGAATGCAATTATGCTTGTGATCTATTTTTATGTTGCAGTACTAAAAGTTTCAAAGATATCCATCACATAAACTCTTCTAGCCAGCACATGACTCGCATTTATTGCTATGTTACATAGACACGGACACACATGCATGTTTATAATATTGATACTAGTGTCAAAAAATATAAACGCTAAAAATTGACATCTAGACATGACATATCTATACAATGTACAAGTGTCTACATAAATGTATATGTCCATGTTTACATATATTGAATTATACATGTTGTTCACATCTACATTTACACATGTTGGGTTTGGTGATAGCTAAATCACCATACCCATATTTTCTTCTAAAGATTAGGGTATTATGGAAAATAAAAAATTTACTTTCTTGAAAAGCAAAAAAGTGATATATTTATAAGAGAGTGAAGGAGCACATAATACACATCCTTTGAGGGTCACCCCTTTGAGGATTATGGGAATGGATCTCCAATATGAAGATGGGTCTCCACGAGAGAGGCATGACTTCCGAAAGAGAGGCGGTATTTCCATGAGTTTTGGGTTGGTTAACTTTCACTTCTAGAGAGAAAAAATCTCTATGTTGCTCTTGAAGTTATCTTTCTGGTAGCGGTATTGCAGTAGGAAAGAGGATATTGATCGACGGTGTTGTTCGGTTCAGAGAGCGGGTTTAGAAAGGAAGATCGGTTATGGTCTTTTACCGATGTTTAGAGATAGATATTATCTCTCGTAACCCAAAACTGTAATCTTCATTGTGATAGTGGATTTCTAGTTGTCGAGGCCATGGATGTAGCCCTACGAGGTGGACCACATAAATCATGTGTTGTTGTGGTGTGTTTTTTATGTTTGCTTTATTTCTCGTACTCGATTTATAGTTGTATTCATCTACTTCACATTTGGCCAATCATGTACACAATCTTGGGTGGGATCTTGGTATTTGGGATTCCCGGTTCCACAAGCCTAGGAGTTCTCAAGATCCCTACAACACATACAAAAACTGATGTCATATACTAAAGCATTGACAAAATATAATTATAGTAAGGAAAAAAGTTTATATAAGGATGCTACCATATAATGTAGAACTATGTATGCCCCTCAAAAATCCATCGAAAAAGGTAGTTTTAATGTTGAAAAACCTTTTGATTGATCATCTCGACATCGACATGTATTGACTGTGAAAAATAAAAAGATTTTAAGTCTCAGAAATAATGCATTTTACAACATACCATCTGCACCACCCATTTTCAAGATTTTCATATGTTTATAGATCTACTTGATTTTAACCATTTTTGGACATTTAAAATTTTATAATTAGATATAAAAATAGATTTTGAGATAATCCTAAGAACATTTTACATCAAAATTACACACCATGATAAAATTTGAAGTTGCACCTTACCTCTACACCTACGGGATGCATCCGTATGCAAACTACACCCTTATAGTAATAGTCTAAAAAAGGTTACTTTATGAATTTGAATTTTTTCATCAAAATTTATTATAAAGCAATCAAAGGTTACATTGTAATAATATGAAAATGTACTACAAAGTGTTAGTTAATTATTATTATAAGCTTTTAAAACTAGTAAAAGTCAATTGCTAGGACAAGGTAATGTACAATACAATTCATACTAATAATGGGAAAAAAGATGGAATAGAAGATCTTGCATGATACAAGGCACAATGAGAAGGGAAGTGAGATGAGTTGAAGAAAATAGATATATATACAGTGGTCCACAACTTGGAGATGGAGTAACCAGTAGTCCACAAGCTTGGAGAGGGAGAAACCGGTGGTCCACAACTTAAAATGCGATAAATTAGTTGGCAAGGGAGAAACCTTAAAAAGTTTCATGGTAGTTGAAATAAATCGTATTTTTGACTTCAAGTAATAATGACTTATGAAAACCCTAATTTAACAAATAAAAATATTTTTTATCTTCAGTTCTAAAGTACTTCTGACTATTAAAATAAACTACTCTTCAATGAGGAATATAGTTGTTTTAAAAAAGAACATCACTTCTAAAAACAGAAACGTATCTAAACTGGACCTTCTGTTTCTCAACGTCAGAGTAAAACTATGTTCTTGTACAACCAAAATCTAACTTATCACGAAATATCGTTAACGTGTAAATCTAATTTGTAAAACAAACATGGGTTGATCAATTGAATTAAATATTATAATTGCTCGCTTGTTATATAGAGTTCAGCATCCTTTGATATTAGGAAGTTTAAAACCCACAAGCAATGGATATCAAAATCAATTACACTGCAAATTCAGCGTCATTGACAATGCAACATTGTATTAAGAAATACAAAATTCACAACCAATAGAATTTACCAATGTGATGGGACTCGTATAGACCAAGACACTCACCCCTTGGCCGACACGAGTTACTTGGTCAAGTCCAGCATATGGCAAAGGAGCCTTTGAAAATTAAAAAAGTAGGAAAATGTGAAAAATGGAAAAAAAATAAGAAATATTAAAATGAGACCTAAAAGAACTTTAAAAAGTCAAAATAAGCTCACAAACATAGAGAAAAAAATGGATTTAAAAAAATCAATTTATAGCTTGGACCTTTAGAAAATCTGAAAAATGATAATATAAAATAACGATCAAGGAAAAAACAATGACCAATATTTGCCAAAGAGTAATGATCTTATGAGACCCTCCCACACTCATGTGTGTAGGACTCAAATGATCACCATTAAATTTGGCACACATCTTAGTATGATTTAAGAAGTCCAAGCATTTCATTCCAAGTTATTATTGTAGGATTCACAATTGTATATTTTTTACGAGAGTGATTTATATAAAAGGACCCTAAAATTTTAAGTAAAATACAAAATGCTTTGTTTAGTGGTGGAAATTACAGAAGTCGGTTAGCCTACCTTTTTTTTATTTTTCCAAAATTGCCCCTCAATCCGAAGACGGATTCTCGGACTGAATTTTGATTATTATTTTTTTAGTTTTTCGTTAGTAGGGTAGTGCCCCATGCTTAAAGGCATTGCCTTGCTAATGGAAAAACATAAAAAAATAAAAATAATAGTAATCAAAATTCGAGTTGGCCGTGAAACAATTTTGAAAAAAAATAAAAAATATAGGTTGAACGACCTTCTTTGTAATTTTTGCTTATAAACAGAGCATTCTATATTTTACTTAAAATTTAAGGGTCCATATGTAATCACTCTTTTTGAAACAATGAACAAATAAAATTAATCGTCGTGCATTATTTGGCAACATTCAAAACCAAAGGAACATGGGGCAAGATATTTTGGATGCAAGTGTTTCAAAGAAGTTACTGAAGTCGTTGCGTAAAGAATGTCCAAGTTAACAAACGTGAATCACTATTTAATTGATTTAGTATACAATAATGTGTGTGTATAATAATCAAATGCATATTTTTTATTTGTCTTTTATTGTCATTATGTATTTATACAGGGATAATTTGGCTTAAACCAAACATGTCGATGTCGGTGCTGTGTATAAACCAATTTAGGGTTTTATTCTTTCTAATGAGAATTGATAATGATTGTTTCTCTCTCTGGACTGCTCTTAGGCTCACCTGCTCTAAATCTATGTTATCAAATAAAGATCTGATCATCTCGTCTTTGTTGCTGCTCACAGATCGTCCTTTTTGTGAAAGTCGGTAATCAAATAAATTTTATTTTCTATGTAGACACCAAAATCTTGATCTTCAATTTACTTTTCCTTGGCTGCTCATTAAAGGCTGCATGACCACGAAGGCCAGTTCCTTATCATCCCTAGTTACGTACTAGCACCGGGTTCCTTTTTTTTTAAAAAAAAATTTGTATCTACATCGGTACACCGTCTTTCTTTCTCTAAAGTTTGTCTCTCTCTCTATATAGTTTGTCTTTTTCTCCTCTCTTACTTTGTCTTCTTTCATCTTGTCCCCTTCCTATCTTGTCCTCTTGGCCGTGGGTTTTATTTTCTCCATTTCAAGACGTCACTTCTCCCTCCATCACAATACACACCTTCCATCTTAGGTGCATTTTCAAATTTTTTACTTCTTTTTTGACATTTTACTTCAAATTCCATACGTGCCATATATTATCCATTATAAAACTCATTTTCAAGAGAGAAAAGTCTTCTAGGGAGTGCAATTATTTCTGATTGTCTTGATGGAAAGAACTACAGTTTGTCATCTTTCCAGATGCAATGACTTCTTACGAGAAGAAAGTTATTGGGCTATATTGATGGTTCGGTTCCCCAGCAGGTGTAGTAATTGGCTTGCCGTAGATAGCTCTATTGTTATATAGATTATTAACTCAGTTGGGCTCAAAATTGCGCGTAACCTCACATATCAACCTAGTGCCAAAGCATTGTGGGATTAATTACAAAAGATATATTCTCAAGCAAACACTGTTTGTCTGTATACTCTTGAACAAGAGAGCATGAAGACATAACAAGGGGACTCATCAATTCAGGATTATTTTAGTAATCTCTCAAGCATATGGAATAAGATGGACTCAATGGAGACAGAGCCACCTACTGAATCTGTTACTAAAGCACAAAATCAGTCTCATTTATCTCACTTTCTTATGGGATTGCGATCAGAGTTTGAAAGTACGAAAGCATCAATTCTTAGTTGTACTCCCACTATATCATTGGATGATTGCCTCTTGGATCTCCTTGCTGAAAAAATTCGCTTATGCTCTCTTGGGGTTTGTAAATCAACCTTACAAGATGTCACTGATGTGGCCTTACTCATTTCTAGATGCCCTAACAAGGATGCCAACTATGTCCAAGTGCAATATAAATATATGCAAGCAAAAAGACACATGGCTGATCGGTGCAAGAAGCAATTTTTTTGCAATTACTACAAGAAGCTAGGGCATATAATTAATGATTGTCGAAAATTCCATTAGGAACATGTGAAGCCTCTTGTACCTAGTCAGACTCAATGGGTTGTGGTCGCTTATATTCCTAGTCCCACCAACATGGATGATGCAAGTTGACCTCACTCTCATTCTGCCTCCACATCTGTACCCATGTATCCATGTCAGATCTTCACTCCATTGACTCAACTACACTTCAACGACTTGCTCAGATTTTAGTTGCCATGGAATTTTCAGGTAACTCAATTTTTTTATGAAACAACTGGATCATAAACTCAGGAGCATCAAATAATTTGATAGGATAACGTATTATGTAAATATAACTTATTTTACTACAAATGGACCTTGAACATTAAGTTTAATCAATGACATAATTATACAGACAAGACTGATGGCTTCTTATCACTAGAAATGTCCATCATGTTCCCAACATTCCACTTAATTTAATATATGTTGGCTAGTTAGTTGATAATATGTCTCTTGTTTTTTTTTTTCTGAAAAAGGGTGTGTGGTGCAAGATCTATCAACTGATAAAGTGACTGGGAGAGGCAATAAGAAAGGTCGGATTTTCACAATTAGTTTCAGTGAAGCTTTTTCTCACCTTTCACAAGCTCCGTCAGTTTGTCATCTTTCCGCTTCTACTCATGAAATAAATTATCAAATTCTCTATGGTATGTTTGGCATTGTAGGTTAGGACATCCACACTCTAAAAAATGGTCTCTTTTAAACTCTAGACTTTTACCTGCTATCTTCTCTCATATAAAATTTAATAAGAATATTGTTTGTGAGAGTTGCAAGTTGGTAAAACAATTGATTCAACCTTTTCCTCAGAGCAATAATAAAAATATCCATCATTTCTCTTTAGTGCACTCTGATGTTTGGGGACCCATAATTATGGGGGGAGTAACTAAATCTAATGAGTAGTATCTGTCAAGTGTTGATCATACATCACCTCTAGTTGCTGATCCATCTACAACTCTTGTACAACTTCGGTGGTCACTTCGAAAGTCAGTTCCACCTCATCGTCTTAACTTACCAGTGGTTAGCTCATACCATACTTGTTCTCCTGCAACCATTATTAATTCATTGCTTCATGAGCCATCCTCTTATTCTCGGACATCTAAACTCCAATGTCAGTGTATGAATGAGGAAATTACAGCTTTAGAGGCTAATCACAATTGGGATTTGATCCCATTGCTCCCAAACAAGCATGTCATTGGTAGTAAATGAGTTTATAAGGTCAAGTTATGAGCTGATGGCACCCTTGACCGACACAAGGCCCAATTGGTTGCTCAATGTTACGCCGAGCATCGTGGCATCAATTATGAAGAAATCTTTCCTCCAAATGCTAAGATAACTACTATTCGTACTCTTCTTACACTAACATCTTTTTGTGAGTGGCCATGGCAGATGGATGGAAAAAATGTTTTTCTTAATGGATAATTTCAAGTGGAATTTTATATGCATTAGCCACCTGAGTTTGCTTATCAAGATAAGCCATTGGTTTGCCAACTTCGTAAGGAAATTTATGGTCTCAAACAAGCTCCTTATGCATGGTTTGAGTATTTTCGGGCTGTCATTCTTGCGAATGGATTTATTCAAAGCAAACATGATCACTCTATGTTTATTCATGCCGTAAAGCATGACATTTGCATTGTTTTACTATATGTTGATGATATTCTTATCTATGGAGATGATCTCACTTCTGTCAAAGATGTGAAGCTACGATTGCAAGAAGAATTTCAAATGAATGACCTTGGGGAAATATCTTATTTCTTTGGCCTCAAGATCACTCGCTCTAAGCATGGTATTTATATACACCAACAAAAGTACCTGGTTGAATGATATAGAGGTTGATGATACACCTATGGAGCTCAATGTTAAACTTTCTGCACATGTTGAAGATACTTTTCTTGAGCCTACAATGTATCGCAAACTCGTAGGCTCCCTCATATATCTCACTATGACACAACCTAGATATTGCATATATTGTCCATGTTGTGAGCCAGTTTGTTTCAGATCCTTGATGACTACATCTATCCGCGGTTCACCGAATTTTGCGTTATGCTCAAGGTACTTCCAGTTGTAGGTTATTTTTTGACTCCACATCCTCTTTAGATCTCATTGCATGTGCAGATGCAGATTGGGCATGTGATCCAGACACTTGTCACTCTACTACAGAGTACCGTGTCTTTCTTGGATTGTCACTAATATCATGGATTGTCTCCGTGTCAAGCACTAAAGCTGAGTATTGAGCTATGTCCTCTATTACTAGTGAGATTATTTGGGTTCGTGCTTTGCTCAGTGAGTTTGGTATCTCTATTTCAAATCCCACACTTTTATTTTAAATCCCGCACTTTTATATGCAGATAATCAAAATGTGATTAAAATTGTATCTAATCCAGACTTTCATGAGGGAACAAAGCATATTAATGTAGATTTTCATTATATTAGTAACCACTATCTCGATGGTACATTATGTCTCCCTTACATTTCTTCTACTATGTAAACGGTTGATATTTTCACCAAATCAAGTTACACGGAAACACCATGATTTCCTAGTGGACAAGCTAAGGCATTACTCATGTTCGCATTAGCTTTAGGGGGGTAATAGTGTGTGTATAATAATCAAATGTATAATTATCATTTGTCCTTTTTTGTCATTGTATATTTATGTAAGTATATATTATATATAAACCCTTTTAGGGTGTCATTCCTTCTAATAAGAATTGATAAAGATTGTTTCTCTCTCTAGACTGCTCTTGGGCTCCTCGCCCTCTCTGAATCTAACGGTATATATACTAAATCGATTAGAATCCAAACCAAAGGATCCACAAACCTAAATTGTAAATCAGATCAATTTGTTTCTAATAAAAATCCGACCAATTTTATGTTGTAAATGATAGTAATCAGAATATTTTACAATAAAATATATCAGTCTAGCTATACATATTTTACTAGAAAAAAGTCTGAAAATCATTTTATGATAATCACATTAATTAACAACTTTTTTACTATTAATTTCATTTTGTAAATAAGTCACTATAATGTAAGAAAATCCGAAACCCAAATCATTTTTGCAGTTCTCCATAGCTTTAATCAAATGATTTTACTGATATCATACCTTCGATTGGTAGATCATGGAGATTATGAAAACAAAATAAAACCTCAACTCAAATCTTCATCTGGAAAGCACTTTGGGTAACGGAAAGCTCAATGATTGATGTAAAATTAATTTTCTATACTGACAATAATATTTGAAACTAAAAAAATGATGCAGATCATGCAGATCTATAAATACTTGTTTTTAGGGTGAAATGAATGGTCTAAATAATTTGTTACAATACACGCTATTTTTAAAGGTTAAGATCCTAATTTCTTTTGCAATCATAATTTTCACTTCAAGATGACCTATGTAAAGGATTTCCAATACTTCAACTGCAATTTTCGATGAGGCTTTACTTATGTAGATAGGGGCGGGCCTATGAACCATTTCCTATATATATCAATAAAGAGAGAGAGATGAAACAAGGGAAGAAATAAGTGTCCCATTCTTTAAGTTATTTGTGGAGATAGTTAAAGATAATAGTGAAAGATAAAGAAGTTCAGGGGGGACAGGAAGACAAGGACGACAAGAGAAAGTAGGTGGTGAAAGAGATGGGAGCTCACGTGGGTAGGAGAGAGAAAAATACGAGAGGGAGTGTGTATAGATTTTTGGGAATACGCCCCTTGATTATTTTCTTCGAGAACTATTGAAACCTAGAGCTCAAGGGCGACCCCGCATAGTGGGCTTATATATACACCGCATATATATATATATATATATATATATATATATATATATAATATGATCCTATATGATTTTTTCTCACCCATGTGTGTAGAATACCAAAAGATTACTAAACTTAGCACGAATATCTAAAAAACTCAAGTCATACACCCATATGATAACTTTTCTAAAGATCCGTGCCAAATTTAACGGTGATCCTTTAAAGTCCTACATACATGGGTGAGGAAGGGTCCTATAGGATCATTACTCATATATATACGGATAACAACCCTTCAAATTATGAAGATTCAAGATGGAGAGAGTTTTAAAGGGTGGATTTATCAATTTTGTAGTCTATTTTTTTTAATTTTTTTTTGTGGGGTAATTTTATAAATATTACTACAAGACAAAAGGTATTTTTGTTATCTCCATACGGGGTAAAATTGAAATTTTAACTAAAGGACAAGGGCTCTCTATAAATAAAGTTTCAGGATACTAATTTCAAAAATACCATTGTATTTTTGTAAAAATTTCCAATTTGCCATTGCTTAATAGTAAAGCTACCTATTTAAGTAATTTTTAATAAAAAAATAATCATTGTTTAGATAAATACACCAATCACAACCCCTTCTAACTTGAACTTTTGTATTTTGAGGGGTTGTTAACTCTAGACAAA
>NW_006495273.1:11508188-11519883 GCF_000471905.2 Amborella trichopoda | reverse complement strand
GTGTAGATAAGTTAAATGCGCTAACGGGTCAGATTGAATCTGGGTCAATCTGACAATCACGGATGCCTGGTAGTATCCAATAATGTTTGAATTTTAAATTTTTTTTATACAAATCGGAATGACCTAAAATTTGGAACATGCGTTCATAAAAAATCAGCGAATTTACATAAAATATTTAAAAAATATTTTACATAAAAAACATTGATCAAAATACCCCTAAAAAGTTTCGGGGGTATTTTGATCAATATTTTTCATATAAAATATTTTTTAATATTTTTCATAGATTTGAACTATTTTTTATGAACACACGCTCAAAATTTTAGATCATTCCAATGTGTAGAAAAAAAAATTAATACTACCGGGCATTCGTAATGGTCAGATTGGCCCTTATTCAATCTGGGTCGTTGGCTCATTTTACTTATCTACACTAGGCTGCACACCATATCTATTTCCTATACACACACACACAGTGTTAGCCCAATGGCCCACTAGCTAACGCCACTAGCTAATGCTACAGTGTTAGCCCAATGGCCCAGATTGAATATGGGCCGATCAAACGGATGATTGTATTTCGTATTTAAATTTTAATTATTTTCTACAAATCCAAATTACTTGAAATTTTTAAATTCTCTTTTTCAAAAATAATAGAATCTAATAAAAATATCAAAAAAACAATTGGTGAAAACTAAATTGGCTAAAATACCTCCAAAATATTTTAGGGGCATTTTGGTAAATTTATATTTTACGAATTATGTTTTTGATATTTTTATTAGATGCACCTTAATGAGAAGAATGGATGCAAATTTTTTTATGTAATTTGGATTTATAAAAGAAAAATTATAATTATATTACGAAATAGAGTCGTAACCGTCATATCGTCCCATATTCAATCTGTGCTGTTGGGCTATACTCGTTTACAACCATGTATACCTTTTCATTATATATATATATATATATAAAGTCAGAGTTGCACAAAATAAGATACATGCGAGAGAGAAATAGTGCCAACCAAATATTATTGCCAAACAAAGCGGCAATCAACTTCAATATATTTGGCACATTTATGAAACTTCGGATTCTTTCAAATGTTTGCTTTGATACTTGTTAAACATAAATATTTATTTATTTTAAGTTATAGGAAATGACGTTTATTTCCTTGCCTCCTCCAATATGTCTAAAGAAAAAGATATTTATCAGTTGTTAAGAAAAAAGATACTTATCACCACCGTGACGTAGCCAGCCCCTCGTGATCCCGTCAAACATAGGAAACGGCTTAAGCCGGCCAACTACCATATCTACAGAACACGAATCTCCTACTTTAAAAACGCGACAAATTTACCAAACAACAAAACCGTGGGTCTGACCAAGCCAGGATTGCTCGTCAACCACGAGTTAGCGTTTTAAAATGGAAAAGTTCTATGGAGTCAAACTTTTTGTTTGTCCTTTTTTTGTTTGTTTTTTGTTTAGTATTAAGTAAAGTCTACCTCATAAATTTTCTTGAAGAAGTGTTTCAATGTTAGAAAACTCTTTAGTTTGACTATCTCGTTCTTGAGATATATGGGTATAAAAGAAAGATGAAGTTGAGCTCTCTTTTTCTTTTTGGGTAATTCAGTGGGCAAGACAGACCTCTACCGTTTTTTCAAGTAGATTAGGAGTTAGGATTTTGAAGGCATTAGTGGGGTGGTGTTAGTGGTGGGAATGAAACTCACAACGTGATGATTAGGGTGCGGAGTGTTACCACCATGACTTAAGCCCGATTCTCAAATGAAGTTCAACTTAACATTCAGAAAAAAAAAAAAAAGAGTTTGAGTCATAAAAATAATACATCTTGTAGGAAGTGAGGGCCATTTATTTTCAAGATATTCAAATTCTTTTAGATTTGCTTGGTTTGTGCTATTTTCAATTTTAAATTTAGAACAATGGATAAAAATAAATTTTTAAACCAACATAAGATTTCTCACACTGAAACTACATTTTCAGGCAAAATTTAAAGGTGCCTTACTTCTTACGGTCTATGGATTCACTATGCAAAGTCTTTTGTAAATCTAATCTGGATTTGTGAACTAGTTATCTTGATTAGCAAACCGGATCATTTCTCTTATGTGAGAATCAGTCCCATGAAAATAACTAATAATTTTGGTTTTGAAAATATGAAACTTTTGAAAATAATATAGAAAAAGGGGTGGAAATTGTGTGATACGGGCGATTTTGAACCCATGATTCCTTGACAAACGCGTCTATAACCATATGAGTTGACAAACGTGTCTATAACCATATGAGTCTTTAGGTATTTGACCGATTTCTGGATCCAACACGGAGCTTGGTATGTCCGTCCCGATCCCAAGCCCTGATCGGCCATTCCCAACTTGGGCAGGTGTATTTTGAAACACCGATTAGGTAAGTCTTTAGAACGATTCTATGAACCCACTGGTTTCTAGAGCATCCGTCAGTTTTTACTGGACAGCAGATAATGGAGGTTATGTAGTTCTTGGGGCAACATCCTAGGTGCGTTAAATCTCCACCACCTATATCGAGAATGAATGGCAGGTGATGTAGTAGTGTATACCGCATATCGTATGAATGCTTTTCAATAGTGTGAGGCTGGTCACACCTATGGGCTCGTTCATTTGTACCGCTTAGCTCAAAACCTGTCCAACTGAGACCCTCCAACGATGATTGTGCTGAGTGGTTAACACGCTCAAAGTATGTTCCTTCGATATTTAGCACACTTCCCAATTGAAAACAAATTATTCTATGATGTCACTCAAAGGATACTACGATATAATCGACCATGAAGAATCGACAGTCCTTTTTTTTTTGACATGTTAATGGTGAGAATGGTGAGAATGGAAGGTGGGACGTTACGTTGATGCATCAGCCACCTGACCACCCATGCCCAACCCCATTCTTAGAATTTGTAGTCCATTAGATTAGATTAAAATGGTCTTCAGAGAGAAAGGAGCATCATTATGACCATACCTATCACTTTAGAATCAAATGGATGGTGATCACATGATGGGCTATGATTTTTATATACTCCATTCAATTATATGATACTCTCGTTTCTTATAAAAAGATTGTGATCACAAAGAGTGAAAAGTGCGAAGCAGTGCTTTTAGAATTGGAGGACCGAACTGAAATGCTTGGTCCAACCCATGAGGGGTTATCTGGATTTAGGGATGCCAAAAATATTCCAATTTTTCATATTTAAATTTATTTTTATTTTTCAGTTATGTTTGTACATCAGTGGTTTAAAAAACGGATCGGTGTGTCTGATCGGGCACCCCGAAAACCCGTCCAGATCGGTGAATCGACGATTCGGATCAGAAATCGGTTAGATTAAGCTTTAAAAAAATCCAAAAACAATATTAAAAATCATTATAAATGTTGTTTTTTAGGAATCCAATAAAAAATAGGGGTACTACATTATTACCTTTCATTTTTTCATCTATATGAAAATATTGAGATGTTCTTTCCCTATATGAACTTATGTTAACCATTAAATTTACATTACATAAAAGAAAAATTATAGAATTATCATGGATGAAGTATGTAATCATACATGGATTACAATAAAAAATAGATTAAATCGATGAAAAAATGGCCACCAAAATCTTGAATTGATGGAAAACCCTAATCCGTTAAAGAAAACCCAAATTATTATAACCTAATTGGCTATCAACCAAAATTATTACAACCTAACTAACTGTAATATTATATACTGAAATTAAAATTGTTGGTTTACATTTTACAGGTATTTTATGATACAACTAATAACAAATCCAAAATATATTATAATATCATCTAATTTAAAATATATTATTGACAACTGTAAGAAAAAATAGTACATTACATAATTTATAATGCAAATAAATTAAATAAAAAAAATAAAATATTTGGTTATCAATGTACAGATAAATTCTAAAGTGGTATAAGTTAGTGTTATTTTTTACTCTTAAAATATCCTCTAAATTAATATTTTTTAATATTCAATAAACTAGAATTAGTATTATTATTTTAATATCCTATGAGCTAGTATTAATTTTTAATCTCAATTAACTACTTAATTAATTATTAATCATATAATGAAATAATCTCATGAGATAATAACCTAATAGAGTTTTATTTCGGTAGATAAATTTAAATTTTTTTGATAAAAGATAGGGGTGGTGAGAACCCAATTATTATTTTTAATAATTTTTTTATCATATACTTTAATTAACAACAATTCGGGCGTACACCCTTACGTTGTAGTTAATTAATTATCAATCATATAATGAAATAATCTTGTGAGATAATAACCTAATAGAGTTTTATTTGGGTAGATAAATTTAAATTTTTTTGATAAAAGATAGGGGTGGTGAGAACCCAATTATTATTTTTAATAATTTTTTTATCATATAATTTAATTACCAACAATTTTGGCGTACACCCTTACGTTGTAGTCAATTAATTATTAATCATTTAATGAAATAATCTCGTGAGATAATAACGTAATAGAGTTTTATTTGAGTAGATAAATTTAAATTTTTTTGATAAAAGTTAGGGGTGGTGAGAACCCAATTATTATTTTTAATAATTTTTTTATTATATAATTTAATTACCAACAACAATTCGGCGTACATACCATCATCCAAGAGAATTGTAAAAACTAAAAAACAAGCAAACCATTGTATTATCGTCGGGTGTACAAGTTCTTTTCTTATGGTCGCATGTAATAAACCATTGCATTAATACCTCATAACGGGCGTATCCCTTTAGTAAAAAGCAACGGTATTAAATAGATTTGATGTGGGCTATGAGGCCCTATAAAATAACCAAGCTAATTACCCATGCAGACTAATGATATTAGCAGGTGGGACCATGACGACACCCGCGCGATATACTGTAACGAGTCAAGCAATAAACCATATCCAACCAGGCTAGAGATCCAATGGGTACGGTGGCTGGAAGCCAAATTGGATAGAGTTTTCTAATATTAGTTCGAAGCGATATTTGTTCGTTAGATTTATTCAGTCTTTTGACATCATTTTCCTTCATGTAGAATGCTACTTATGCTCTTAAAAATTGTTGATCGGGGTTGGAGATCCCGTTAAGAATTAGAAAGTCAATGTGAGAATTTCTTCATGCAATACAAAAACTTTCCTTATCTCTCAATCATACCAAATAATCCATATTTTACAAGTTTAATAATAATAGGAGTAGAGATAAGTAAGTAGTTATGATTGAAGACCAAGAAATACTAAAAAGATGGCAAGTTTGATATCTTGAGTTGATAATCCCATGAAATTGAGAGATTGTGGAAGATATCAAACATAGAATTAGAGTGGGGTGGGCGAATTGGAGATGTACAACTGGACTTGTGATAGCCGCACACTAATCAAGTTAATGAGGAAAGTTCTATAAGACAACTATGAGACCAACTTTGCTTATGGGGGAGGATGTTGGGCAATTAAGAAACAACATACCTATAAGATGAGTGCAGTTGAGGTGAAGATGCTAAGATGAATGAATGAGTCACAACGCAAGAAGGGATAGAATTCAAAATGAATACACTAGGGAGAACTAAGATGTGATTCTAATTGACATTAAGATGAGAAAAAATAGATTTAGGTGGGCTGGTCATGGGCACCACAGGCTTAATATAACACCTGTTAGGAGGTACGAGTTGGTTCAAATGGAAGGATAAAAAAGAACAACGGGTAAGCCCAAAAGGACATGGTTGGAAGTATTGAAAAAATATATGGGGACTTATTGCCGCACTAAGGGTATGGCCTTTCATAAAGCAAAATGGCAAATCAAGATTCATATGGCCAGCCCTAAATAGTTGGGAAATGGCTCTGATGATAATGATGATGAATCCATATTTATAAGTTTTATTTGATGATTGAAATTTAAATCTTCCCACAAGAGTAGAAAAGAGTGTTGTACAATTACTTCTTCTTTTTTTTTTAATTTGAAGAAAAGTTTATGTAATGCATCAACACTCTACAAGTAAGGCATGTCCCAAAAACCCACTTGAAAAAGGTTGCTCTGACACTAGAAAGCCCTCCAATTTATCATATCGACCTCGAGATGATTGGATATGTAAAAAAATGGATTTCAAGTCCCGAAAGTAATGCTTCTTGTAACATGTTATCTGGACCTTCCATTTTCAAAATAACCTAGTGTTTCTTAGTCTACTTGATCTGCACCAATTTTGGAGTTTTAAATTTCATAATTTGTGATGAAAATAAATTTCAAGCCATTGCAAGGAATTATAGCACAAAATCACATCTCTCAATAAGATTTGGAGGTATTTCTTAGATTGATTATTTTAGTTTGACATCTTATATAAATCACACCTATTTAATTCTGGGTGCAGTTTGTATAAGTTGTCAACCTTAAACAATCGAAATAAGGCCCACCATTGAATCTCTAAGAAATACAATCCCATCATAGAAAAAGCCTCTATTTTCACCCTTAATCATGAAATTTACAGCTTTAGAAACAGTGTGAATCTATTAGATCTATAAACACTTAAAAAAATTGAAAACAACAATCTAGATAATACATTACAAGATGCAATATTTTGAGTACTTGAAAACTTTCTTTTTCCTTTACATCTATACATCTTGAGACTGAGACAAACCATCTAAGGGAGATTTTCCATGCGCCTTACTTAGACAACATTTGTGTAGGATTGATCCCTCACATAACCTTTGCCATAATTTTTTAGTGCTCTTATTTGAAAAACTGGACCAGCGTCGGTGCATCCCGCCTATCAAGCAGTGGTTTGAAAAAAGGATCGGTTCCCCAGATCGGGCACCACCAAAACCCATATGAGTCAGTGAATCGATGATTCAGATCGAGAATCGACCGAATTGATCGAATTCAGCCTTAAAAAAATCTAAAAAAATTATTAAAATTCATTATAAATGTTGTTTTTTTAAGAATCCAATATAAAATGGGGTACTCCATGAAGAACTTTTATTTTTTTGCATCAATATGCTAATATTGATTTGGTCTTTCCCTGTATGAGCTATTGTTAACCATTAAGTTTATATCACATAAGAGGATAAGCATAGAATTATCATATATGAAGTATATCATCATACATCGACTACAATAAAGCATACAATTCATAAAATACAACCTAATACTAAAATAAAAGACGATGTCATTCTTTATTTTGGTTACGCTGGTGCCATTGACTGAAGTCGTGTGGCAATTCATTAATTCGATCTAGGAACAAATCATCCAAATTAGTGGGTACCTGACTATACTTAAATCCCTGAGTGTTAGTGTTTTGTTGTGCTCCTAATCTAAAATCCCTGAAGCTTATCCATCCTTCATGCTCACCTACATTGTTGTACTCGCCCCTACCCTCTTGCTGTTGGGACTTGGTCTGTGAATAATTTGTTTGGGATAGGGTAGCCTCAGGATCATCACCTCTCACATTTTTCCTTATACGCCCTTCTCACTCTCCCTCATTTGGTGCAACACCATCAACATCTCCGATGAATTGTGGATATGTTGGCGGCCTACTTCCTCTTTCATGTTGTTCATCAACTTCTTCATGATCGTCCTCACTGATAGCCACAAGGATCGCTCTTTTGTGCAACACTGGTTCCTCTTCATCTACTCCCCATTGGTCTGCTATGTATATGACAAATATTGTGTCAAAGTCTATCAACCTGTAATCTTCAAGCGTCCTTCTTGTTTGTCTCTCTTTGAGGTTTAAGCTATAATGAACGTAGACTAGCTTATGAAGCCTCTTCGAAGCGAGTCGATTCCTCTTAGTAGTGTGCAATCATTGGAACGTACTCCAGTTTCGCTTACACCCAGTAGCAAAACATATCTGGGAGAGCACCTTGCTTGTTATCCTCCTTAGGTGAGGTGTGTCACTACCATATATCTCCCACCATTCAGTTGGATTAAAATACAAAAAGCATTGTAAGGGCAAGAACAATTCATAAGATTAAATATACGACAAAACAAAATATTAGTTAAGGGTTAACCTGGATCCATCTTAGTTCGAAAACTCTTGACAAGTGTAGTTTCGAAGGATGCTACAACATCCCTATACATAGAAAACTAAAATAAAATAGTTCATTTTAGTGCATTAGTTATTCCTCACAAATATAACAACTTAATGAAGCTCTTACACAAATATTACATCTTATCTCATGTATTGATGTTATGTGGTTTCAATGGCTTCTCTTCAGCTTGGCAATAATGTATCTAACCCCTTCCATAATCGTGTGGGGATGTTCAGGTGTCAAATATAAAAATTTTGGGTTGAAATAGTAACCTAGAAAATATATAGATAGATAAAGGTCATTTAAATGTACATTAAAAAAAATATTTTGGAATTAAACATTTTAAAGATGTAAATATATATGTACCTACATAACGAATTGAGCGATCCAATTTGGTGCCCCACCTTCTTTCTATAATCTCAATCATTTTACTAACAATACTATACTTCTCCCCAATAGCTGATTTGGCCCTCTCGATACCATCGTAAAGGATGCTCATGGTAGCTTTTTTGTCCGGATCCAACATTCTTAACACTGTGACCAAAAGAGTAATGGCCTCTACGACACTGGAACACCGAGTCCAAAACCTCTTATCCGTGACTTTTCCCTCCACTTTTAACCCATTTATGGACTTCGAGAGGCAGTCGTTTGACCATTCTTCGCTGGTAAACAATCTCTTCAATTTAGCTTGGGATTCTCGAATCGAGTGCACTACCAAATAATCTATCGCAAAGCGGGTTATGGCATGCCTGATTATCTCTTTTTTCTTAGATTGTTCTCTGAGCAAAAGTAAAATTTTAGAGTGGTTATATATAAATTGTGACATGAACCTCGCTGCCTCTAGAGTCTCCTTCATAATTTTGATCTTGTTGATCTCCTCTAATATAAGATTGATGATGTGTGTAGCACATGGGGTCGGATTCCTTTTATCCATCAACTTGCTGCCCTTAGAACACAAGTACTTGTATTATCCGTAATAAACTAGCCCACATGCTTATCTCCCACCTCCTCCACTATCTAGTCATATAGTCTTTGTTAGACAAGAAGGTTGTACCTTTTGGGCAATAGACCAAGAAGTTAAGATATTTCTTCTAGCTAACTTTATTCAATCAACCAACACTCATGAAAGCAATTCCTGTTCTTGGCCAATGCTGTTTATATTCTTCAATTCACTTCTAAATTTCCTCCACCTCTTCATCCAAGATAAGCCCCACTAAGGTCATATGCTGTAAGGGGCTTTACCCCGGGCATGGCTCTCTGGATTGCATTAATAATAAGCGGAAAAGATGGGCTATTGGCTGCATCAAAGTGAAACCCTTTATCATAGAACCATTTATCAACATATCTGCCCAATATTTTCCTTTTATTTTTCACCATGCCTTTGAGGGTCATTTGTTGTGACTTGAGCTTTGAGAGAAATGGGTCTATGCGATCATGACCTCTAATATTGGTACTCCTAAATGAGCCAGGAACAATTTCTTCAACCCCCGGTGCCTCTGGATACATATTGCCAACAACCCTTCCATATATATTCGAGCTGGGCCTACCATGTATGCTCGAGCTGGGCCTGCCAGACATGCTCAAGCTGGGCCCACCATGCATGCTTGAGCCGCGTTCGTCATGCATGCTTGGGTTGGGCCTGCCATGCATGCCCATGGCCTAACCACTAGGCATTCTGAACCTGCTTTCCCTCTGATACGTTTCGTGCAGCTCATTCTTTTGGTCATCTCCAAGTTATAATTATATTGTTCATCTGGATTCATCTTGCTCGATGGCGTATATAACCCAGCTATCTCCTCATCTATCATCTGCTTTGTGACTTTTTTACCCTTGGTAGACTTGAGAATGGCCGCCATATGCTTTATTACATTGTTAGGGACACTATTGCACGCATAAACATCTCTCTTAACCTCTGCCAAGTGTTGTTCGAACCTATGTACCCTACTACTAATCATTTTTTGGCAGTAATTACATATAATTTTATCTTTTTTGTTGAGATCAAGTCTGACCCCCATGTTGTCATGCAAGGTCTTCCCTGGATTGTACCATTGTTCAACTATTTTAAGATGTAAATGGTTAAAAATGAACCTGAAAATTCAATATGAAAAATAATCACCATATGTAGTGATAATGTGTAGGGATAGTTCATGAAGTAATATTTGTTGTTCATGCAAAATACTTCTACTGACAAAAATATTTTAGTTCCTACTGGCAAAAATATTATATTTATCCAACATTATATTTAAAAATAGCATGTATCAACCAAATCTAGAATGAAGAAAAAAATAAATAAATTTACAACGATATAGTATCAATAAAATTTTCTTTTTTACAATGATACAGTCATTCACAATGCCACTACATATAAACTCATTACAAATCTTCATTTTGACAAGCATGAATTAGTTCCCATTGACAAAAACATTTTAGGGAAAATATCTCCCTACCCCCTATTTTTCGCTTCCATTTCTCAAGAGACCCAAGAATTTAAACTATTTCTTGCGGCATAAAATTTCTATCTTTTATATCTTCCTACCTTTTAGACTCCTTTGACCATACATTATTGAGCTAAACATTTTGTAAAATGACACATCTTTATCTTTCTCAAAACTTCGTATCTCTCCCCTCCCCTCTCTCTCTCTCTCTGAAACCTCCGTCTCTCACCTCTCTCATCCTCTCTTTCTCTCTGTTATTTGGGCAAAAGGAGCTAGTAATCTTCGTCAATACAAAACTAACCAGCAGCAAATCTTGCTTCCAATTCAATCCATTCTCTCTCTCTCTCTCTCTCTCTGCTGACCCGCTACTCTTTTTTTTTCTCTCTCTTTCTCTGCAGCATCCATAAGCCCACTTTGAGGTGGATAACACTTGAAATTTTTTAAAAGGAGGGAATAGGTTACGACCTTTGATATATCAGAACCTTACTTTCAATCCATTCTTTCTCTCCTGACCCACTTTCAATCATTCTCTCTCTCTCTCTCCTGACCCACTACTTTTGTTTTCTCTCTTTCTTTCTCTGCAACATCCATAAGCCCCCTTTGAGGTGGATGGCGCCTGAAATTTTTAAAAAGGAGGGAACAGGTTACGGCTTTTGATATATTAGAGAGAAATTTCAAAGGCCATGACCTGGTCACTCTTAATCTCATATATCAGAGGTCGTGACCTGTTCCCTCCTTTTAAAAATTTCCACCTCAAAGTTGGCATATGGATGTTGCAGAGAAAGAGAGAGGAAAACGATTGTACAACCAAGAGACCATATATCAGAGGCCGTGATCTGTCCCTCATTTTAAAAATTTCAGGTGCCATCCACCTCAAAGTGGACTTATGGATGTTGCAGAGAAAGAGAGAGAAAAACGATTATACAACCAAGAGACCATATATCAGAGGCGGTAACATGTTCCCTCCTTTTAAAAATTTCAAGTGCCATCTAACTCAAAGTGGGTTTATGGATGTTACAGAGAAAGAGAGAGAAAAAAAAAAGTAGTGTGTCAGGAGAGAGAGAGAGAGAGAGAGAGAGAGAGAGAGAGAGAGAGAGAGAGAGAGAGAGAGAGAGAGAGAGAGTAGAGTAGTAGTAGTAGTAGTAGTAGTTAGTAGTAGTAGTAGTAGTAGTACGTACGTACGTACTACGTAACGTAACGTAACGTAACGTAACGTAAGTAAGTAAGAAGTAACGTAAG
>NW_006495273.1:11491878-11508168 GCF_000471905.2 Amborella trichopoda | reverse complement strand
ACGTTACGTTACCTTTACCTTTAAACGTTTACGTAACGTAGTACGACTACGTAACGTACGTAAGTAGGTTAGTAGTAGTAGTAGAGAGAAGAGAAGGAAGAAAAAAGTAAGTAGTGTCAGGAGAGAGAGAGAGAGAGAGAGAGAGAGAGAGAGAAAATGGATTGAATTGGAATTAAGGTTTGGTGCTGGTTAGTTTTGTATTGAACAAGATTACTTGCTCCTCTTACCCAAAGAATAAAGAGAAAAAGAGGATGAGAGAGGTGAAAGATGGAGTTTTCAGAGAGAAAGGAGAGATACAGAGTTTTGAGAGAGAGAGAGATGGAGTCATTTTACAAAATGTTTAGGTCAATAATGTATGGTCAAAAGGGTCTAGGGGGTAGGTTAATAGAAAAGATACGTACTCTATGCCGCAAGTAACAATTTAAATTCTTGGGTATCTTGAGAAATGGAAGCGAAAAATAGGGGATAGGAAGATATTTTCCCAAAAATTTATTTATGCAACATTATAGATAAAAAGAACATGTATTAGCCAAACTTAGAATCAATAAAAAAAGTTATATTGATATAGTCATTCACAATGCCACTACAAGTAGACTCGTCATAAATCTTCATTTTGACAAGCATGAATTAGTTCCTACTGGCAAAAAATATTTATTTATGCAACATTATAGACAAAAAGAGTATGTATAAGCCAAACTTAGAATCAAGAAATTTTTTTTTTTTACAATCGTATAGTATCAATAATAAAAAAAAAATTACAATGATATAGTCATTCATAATGCCACTACATATAGACTTGCCACAAATAATATTTACAATGATGTAGTCATTCACAATGCCACTACATGTATCAAGATAATATAATTATAAAATATATATCAAGAACATACATACATTTTATGTATCAACATACATTTTATTACATTAAAAATTTAACAATAAAATTGGAAATTACAAGTTAATTTTTCATGATAATAAAAACTTAGTCATGATTTTTCAGAAAATCATGAGTTTTAAAAAAAAATTGAAAACACCAACAATCACGATTTTTCAAAAAATTGATCACCAAAATTTGGTTAATCACACAAATAACACCAGTAATAGTCCGAATAATATTATTATCCTCAAAAGCTCTTTGAAATCATTCAAAATGATGCTCTAATTCGGCTGAAAATTTCAGTTTTGCAGATTTTTTAACTCTTTTCCTAAAAACGCAGCCACAACTCCATTTCTTAAATTATCGAGCAATAAAAATTGGTTAATCCTACAAATTACACCCAAAATCATATCAAGAATAATATTACCTTCAAAAACCCTTTGAAATAATTTATAATGGTGCTTTAATTTGTCTAAAATTTATAGTTTGGCGAAAATAAAAAAACCTAACTGTTCTCGATAAAACCGTGACTCAAAATAAAAAATTCACTACAAATCAACCAAAAATAAAAAATAGGCTACAATTTATGATCAATAACATTATAAAGAACTAAAACCCTATGATATGAAGAAAATATTTGCTAAAAATCAATTGGAATCGACTAAATGGCGGAGAAAAAGAAGCTCTTATCTGTTCTTTTGAAACTGTGACTTCAAATCCAAAATTGACTTATAAGCGGCCAAAATAAGCAAAAATAGTGTACAATTTCTCTCAATAACAATGTTATGAGTAAAAACCATCTAATTTAATAAAAAATAGTACCATATTTCCTCTGCAATCAATGAAATGGCGGAAAACCTAAATACAATCATGTGCTCTTTACAAAACCATGAATTTTTAATCTAAATTTGACGTTTGAGTTCAATTATAATGGCTATAAAGTTAGATCCAAAGCCTGAAAGATTCGATTTGTTTCAATAATTGATTAAAAAAATCCAAAATGTAATGATTTTTCATGCTTTACATTAGTCATCAAGTCTTGAACAGTGACTCGGGCGGGTTCACTATTGAAAATCACCCATTCTTCTCTATAACTAAGTGATATTACACGTTTTACTGAAATCGAAACAGGATGACTGATCCCAACGTCGAATCACCTAAATCCGTTCCAAGAAGCGATTTTTATATTAGTGCCGTTATTTGTAAAACGCGACGAGCGCCGGTCCATCCCGCCTATTCCTTTTCGTAACCTATTGCTGCCAGCTATACACAACTTAAAATGCCATACGCCATTTATCATGTATACGTCAGACTACTGACGTATGGCCTGCTCGCAAAGAAACTCTATAAATAGCGGGCGAACTCTTATAATAAAGAAGCGCTTACGCTTTGACTTTACCACCACCAGCTAGCAAGACGCGGGCAACCATGGCAGCGAGGTTATTATCTCATATAATCAATCACAACTCCTCTGTTCCTCACCATTACATCAGACCCATTTCTGATCGTCCCAACCTCGCCCAACTCCATTACACTGACTCCGCCATCTCTTCTATCGATCTCCAAAGCCTTCAAGGACCTCATAGGACCCTCATCCTTCATAAGATCGCCCAAGTTTGCCAAAAGGATGGCTTCTTTAGGGTATAATCTCCCTCATTTTATCATCATGCCATTTGCCTCCTTTGTTTCTTTTCTTTTGTTTTAATCTCGCTCTGAGACCATCCCGAAATTTGCAGGTGGTGAATCATGGGATACCGGAGGGTGTCATTGAGAACATGATGCAGGTCTCACGTGATTTCTTCGGACTTCCAGAGTCCGAGAAGATGAAGAGCTTCTCAGATGACCCCTCCAAAACAATGAGACTCTCCACCAGCTTCAACATGAAGAGAGAGAGTGTTCACAATTGGCGTGACTACCTAAGGCTCCATTGCTATCCTTTGCAGGACTTCATTGACGAGTGGCCCTCAAACCCTACTTCTTTTAGGTCCAACTCCGCTGGCTCAAAATCAGTCTTTTGAGTCAAAAAGCTAATAAACTTTAAGGAAAATTATGCATACGTCCAAATGAGCTTTGGATACATTCTACCTCCAATATTTTTAGTATCACACCGATAATTCAGCTACTATTTTTTCTTGTTTTTACTATAGTTACTGGGAGCGCCCAACTAAGGTGGCGCTCTCTCTCCGGAGCCTAGCTCCTGCGCTCCGTAGCCGGGATCTCAACCGGAACTCGTTGTCTACTTTTTAGGAGCTTGCTCCTATTTTTAAGATTCTTGATCCCGTTCACAATAGAGCTCGCTCTCAATACTGCACGGAACACGTTATTTAAATTTTAGGATCTCGTTCCTAAATATCTTAGATCCTTGCTCCCAGAATTTTAGTAGCGTGATCCCTGTATTTTTGGAACTCCATCCTTATTTTTTCGATACATCCTAAATGAAACTTCTTAAATAAAATTAATTTTTAAAATAAAATAATTATATTTTAAGCCAAAATTTCATAAAAGTGGAGTTTTGCGATGGGAGCGTGGACTAATCATGCACAGAACGCGATCCTTCCTTGAATGGAGCTCGATCCTTTCCAAATAGGAACGTGGTCATTCTTAGATGGGGGCGCGATCTTGTTGTCGATGGGAGCACAATCCTAATGAATATGGGAACACGATCCCATTTGACATGGAAAGTGTTCTTGTTAAATAGGGATCTCGATCCCGATGTATTGGAAACATGCTTCTTGTTCATATGGGATCTTGATACGCTACTTTTACCCTTACCGGACCTCTCTTCCGCTCTCGGAACCGGAGCCGTTCCCGCTCTCGCTCTCGGTAACTATGGTGTTTACTCTTAGTTAAAAAATAAATCTTCTAAAGACTAAACTATCCTTCTCCTTTCTCTCTTTACCATCCCTCTTTCTCTTTCTCTCTTTCTCTACCAATATTAGAGAGAGGGGCGGGGATAGAGATATAGAGGGTGGGTAGAGAGAGACTGATATTGGGTAGATAGAGAAAAAGAAAGAGAGAGAGAGAGCAGGTAGAGAGATTGATATTAAACAAAGAGAGAGAGGGCAGGTAGAGAGAGATACTGATATTGGGCAGAGAGAGAGCAAGTAGAGAGATAGAGAGCAGGTAGAGAGAGGGGAGCGGGTAAACAGAGGGCGGGTAGGGAGAGTAGATGGGTAGAGAGAGATAATAGTTGGGCATTAATTTCATTAAAGGATAAAGTTTCTATAAAGCTTAGGCTTTATGAAACAAAATAGAGCCTTACTTTAAGTTCTAGTCCGAAAGGCAATTTGGCAACAGATATCTCCATGATGGATCTAAATTCAATTTCCAATACAGATATAAAATTTGAAGCTCTAAAACATGCTACAGATCTTGCAGATCTTTGTGTACTTACTTTTAGGGTGAAATAGCTAGATAATTTATTACAACATGCACTATTTTTAATGCTTGAAATCGTAATTTCTTGTTCACAACCACAATACTCAAGCCAAGATAATCATTGTAAAAGTTCTCCGATACTTGAATTGCAATTTTTGATGAGCTATGAGATGAGGCTTTACTGATTTTGATAAGCTACAGCCCTATCAAACCATTTTCCATCATTAAAAAGTCTCAATAAAATCTCAAACCATTTTCCATCATTAAAAAGTCTCAATAAAATCTCTTGTTTTGTGAGCTTACAACTAGTTCACATTCTTAAATATAAAATTAAGTCGTTTTGCAGGGGATGTGTTGGTGAGTACTGCACAATGGTAAGAGACTTGGCTTTGAGGCTCTTGGAAGCCATTTCTGAGAGCTTGGGCTTGGAAGGGGATTACATAGAGAAGGCATTAGGGAAACAAGGGCAACATATGGCCATCAATTATTATCCTCCATGTCCTGAACCAGAGCTCACCTATGGATTGCCAGACCACACTGATCCAAACGCTTTAACCATTCTCCTTCAAGATGAAGTTCCTGGGCTTCAGGTGCTCAATAATGGCAAGTGGGTGGCCATCAAACCCATACCTAATTCTTTTGTTGTGAACGTCGGTGACCAGATTCGGGTGAGCGTATATCTTTTCCATCAAAGAACTTTGTGAACAATTTTGAAAATTATATATAACCATGGGATATGAAATTTCAATTTTTTATCATAAAGTTCGAGAAATTTTTTTTTGAGCCTTGAACTTTATCAATAAAATAAATATAGCCACTTAATTTTACATTCAATAGTCAATATTAATTGCGACTACCTTCTTGTTGCCCTATCAAAACAATTTTTTTTTTTTTATAACTCAATGAACTCGAACATTGACTGAAATGTATTGATTTAAATTACAAAAAGAACATTTTGCATAACCGTAATGGCCAATGTCATGTCACTTTGAAGTTTTCTGACCCCAAAAGTGCAAATTTTTTCATTAGTAGTGAGATGTGGCTTAATTATTTTAATAGGGTGGAAGCTCTTTTAAAACATTTCTATTTATTTTTTAACTGAACGAATGCCGTGCATTGACTGAGAATGTGTGATTTAAATTATGGAAAGAACTTTTTGCCTGATTAAGATATAAAAATATTGTGAAGAACACAAACTGAATGCAGGTGATAAGCAATGGAAGGTACAAGAGTGCAAGGCACAGAGCAGTGGTGAACAGTGAGAAAGTGAGGATTTCAATCCCAACCTTCTATTGTCCATCTCATGATGCCGTCATAAGCCCAGCTGAGAAGCTCCTAGATAAGGACCACCCACCAATTTACCGAAGCTACCCTTACAGCGAGTACTATCACAAGTTCTGGGAAACAGGATTAGAGGTAGAAAATTGCCTTGACTGCTTCGCAGTGAGTAACTGACTACTATTGAGAACTGGCACTGTCAAGTCCCTTTGATAAACAAATAAACCATGGAAACTGCATTAAAAAATAAACAAAAAGGGATGGAAATTCTGCAGTGAAATTATGACATTATAATGCAGATCAAGATCAGATGAATTCAATATTTTCTATTCTTATCAAATGTTTGAGGACTTAATTATTTTTTATTAATTTTTTTATGGTTGTGTTTTTTAACTTTATTTTAGGAGAGTTAATTTTTAGAAATAAGATTAGTATGGGTTTTTGTTTAGTTTGATAAAGTCTTGTTTTCTAGGAAGTACGGTTTTTTAAGAATGTTAAAGTTCATATTTTGGGATAAATTTGTTGAGTACTTTAAGTTTTAGGAACAGAGAGTAATAAAAGGATGAGGCGTGCATGTATTGTTGGCTGGTGATTTGAATAAAGAGAAAATACTTGATGTAGAGAGAGAGAGAAAAAAGCTGGGTCTCTTATTTAGTTTTGATGTTGTGTGAAGAGATTTTGACTCCTGCATTTGTAATTTCTCTTGCCGTATTTTTTTTTTATTTTTTTTATTTTTATTTCTCTCTTTAAAATCTGGTTGTTAGCGATCAATAAATTTTAACTAGGTCACATTAGGGGTAAGTTTAGGAGATTAGAATGGACTTCCTCAGTTTAGAAAGCATCTTGCTGCTGTCATTAAAGTAATAGGAAATAGTCAAAAGGGACATGCAATGAGTTATTATTAGGGAAAAATTTTATAAGGTTGTAATTATAATTTATAGAAGTAAGATTGTAATACTTTATATTGTTTATTTTATTTAGATGGTATATCTTTGGTACTATTTTTAAAGACATGTCACTTTTTGATATTACCTTACAAGACATATCAAATTTATACCATTCAATTAAAATAGACGGTGAAGACCTTAACTATAAATAAGGTTCTGATTTTATACAAACTATACCCTTTTTTAACATTGGTTTATGGTACAAGGGAGAGTTAGTTCTAGTGCTTTTACTTGCAGATGCGTGTGACCAAAGTGGTGCTTAATTTTGGCACATTGTACTTGTTCAGGCATTTGTGACTCCCAACTTAGACACGTTTTCTAGTTTATTTTGGTTGCTTTCGTGAAGGAAAACTTCAACTTTGGCTCCTCAAGCCTATCAGTTAATCCCTCCCAATTTATTGACTATAATTAGATGGTTGGATAGCTTCGGTCAAAATGCCGCAGCTAACAATGTTTTCTGTTTACATTTTTTTGTATAAAAATCATTTCGACATAAAATATGGGGAATGCCTATTCTTTCTAGGAAAAATTAATAAAAAAATTATTTTTGATGAATTAAAATAACTCAAATACCCCTAAAAAGGCATTTTGTGATTTGTTTTTGGGAGAAATACTTTGTTTGGTTTCTTTTAGATGTCCCTATAATTAGTGGGGACAATTGACTATAATTAGATGGTTGGATAGCTTCAGTCAAAATACCACAGCTAACAATGTTTTCTGTTTACTTTTTTTTTTTGTGTGTAGAAATCATTTGGACATAAAATATGTGGAATGCCTATTCTTTCTAAGAAAAATTAATAAAAACTATTTTTGATGAATTAAAATGAATAAAATACCCCTAGAAAAGCATTTTGTGATTTGGTTTTAGGAGAAATACCTTTTTTGGTTTCTTTTAGATGTCCCAATAAATAAGTGGGCATGTCCCAAATTTAAAACCAAAATTAATTACAAAATAAAAATAAAAACTAAATACAAGAACACATTTAGCCATTCTGTCTAACATTAGAAGCTCAGAGGTTAACTTGTGAGATTATGACTAAAGATATCATAGTCGTTCATTTAGATCGTTTGGTTTAGAATAACAATGACATACCAATGACATACCTGTTATAAATGGGTGGCGCCATAAAAAGATTTCTTTAACGCAAGTGCATTGAAAATAGGCAATAAATTTCACTACAAAGTCAAAAAAAAATTGTTATAATAAAAATAATAACATATAAGCAACATGAACATTTAGTATTCTATAAAATGCAGAAAATTTATGAATAGATATAAATTTTTTGTGGAATTATGTTTTGGTCTATATTTAATGCAGGGAGGATGAGAAAAAGTAATTAAAACAAACTAATAATAAAGGCTAGAGAATAAACCCTCTCTGGGTTGGTAAAAAACTCTACCCAAAAAACCTCTTCACAAGATGTGATGCAGAGAGAAAATAATAACCAACCAAAAATAAAAGTAAAATAAAAATTTAAGAGATTATATTCTCTCTCAAGGTCTGCAAGGGAGTTCACCCTAAAACGATCTTTACACAAGATAAACTTCTTTAATTCAGATATTTTTACAAGATCAATTTTTCTCAATTAATATATTTTCACAAGATCAACTTTTCTAAGTTCTTATTCTTTGATTATTCTCTGATCCTTTATAATGAAATGACATCTCCCTTTAAATAAACTTTAGAAGAAGAAAAACCTACAAAGATAATTCTCTCTCTTCTACTAACTTTCCCCTATTTTATATCTCCTCCTTATTTTCTTCTCACTTTTTCTATCTCCCGCGTAACATTTCTATTTCTTGCTCACCTTTTTTCTCTCCCACGTACCGTTTCTATTTATCAATTTTTATCATGGTTGATCTTCTCCATATCTAAATCCTTTATCTTTCTCCTATCTAAATCCATCTCTATTTAAATCTAACTAAATCTCCTACCAAGATTACCTTTCCAAGATTAGTTCCTATCTAATCCCTAAAATTCTCTTAAGAACTCACGCTTTACTACTTAACACAAAGTTACGTACCAAAATTTCCCTCATCTCACTTTAACTTATCCTAAAATAAACGAAAAGAATAATAAAATAAAAAATTAAAACAACCCCGATTTTATTTGCATCATTCTCCCAAGGTTGGGAGAAGCTCAACCTCGAGCTTATCGAAATCAAATATTTTAAAAGCCTTCTCAAAGTTGGTGATGTAGTCCCACCATGCACCTAAGCTGATTCATCCAATGCTTCATGGTTATCTCGAAGTAGAACACAGTGATTTCGGGCTCAATCTTGATTTTTCTTTCAAACTCACTTGGTCAGATTTCAAATACTGCACCAAATATATCTTCTACTTCATAATTGGTTTTTAAAATTTCTTGCACATTGGGGTTATCAACATCATCTTTTGTATCGATATCTAACTCTTCATATTCTTGCTCCTCTTTTTCTGATTGTAATCAATGAAATAGATCTCGTAGACATTGTTCTACTATTTGGCTAATACTATCTACTAGGTCTTCTTTGAATCTATCAAATTTAATCGAAGCTCTCCATAACAAGAGCAAGGACCACAAGACTTTGATACCAATTAATGCAAAGAGAAAATAATAACCAACCAAAAAATAAAAATAAAATAAAGTTTAAGAGATTATACTCTCTTTTAAAGTTTTTAAGAGATTATACTCTCTTTTAAAGTCTGCAAGGGAATCCACTCCAAAACGATTTTTTCACAAAATTAACTTGACTCAATTCAGATTTTTTCATAATATCAACTTTTCTCAATTCAGATCCTTTCATAAGTTCAACTTTTCTTAGTTCTCATTTATTCATTCTTTAATGGGAGATCTTCCAATAAATAAACTTTAGAAGAAAAAAAATCAACAAAGATAATTCTCTCTCTTCTACATACTTTCTCTGATTTTATCTCTCCTCCCTATTTTCTCTCTCCTTATTTTCTCTCTCACTTTTTATCTCTCCCATGTACCATTCCTATTTCTCTCTTACTTTCTATCTTTCCCACATACCATCCTTATTTTTCAATCTTTATAATGGTTGACCTTCCTCATATCTAAATCCCTTATCTTTCTCCTATCTAAAGTCATCTCTATTTAAATCTAACTAAATCTCCTACCAAGATTACTTTTCTAAGACTAGTTCATATCTAATCTCCAAAAGTCTCTTAACAACTCACGCACCTCCTCACGTACCAAAATTTCCCTCCTCTCACTTTAACTTATCATATTTTTTTTCTTATTCTTAAAGGAAATAAACAAAAGAATAATAAAATAAAAATTAAAACAACTTCAAGTTTATTTGCATCAAGATCAAATCAATTTCTTTGCTCTCAAATTAAACTAGTTCTCAAAAAGGGACGTACTACCATTTAAATACAAACTAAAAGAAATAATAAAAGAGACTCTCATAAAAGTGTCTCTCACTCTCCCCACATATTTTTTCTAGCTCTCTCTCTCTATCTCTCACTCGCCCTTAAATGCCTTGTTTCAATTTACTAACTAGAAACAAAGTTATTACATTTTTAAATGTGATCTGATATTGGAAATATTAGACCCGTATACAAAATGTTAAGTATGAGATGGTCCGATGTTTTGATTAACAGACTGCCTCAAAAATCTGTTCGATATCATCGTCCCCGTTTATATTATTAGAAATAATAATAGACAAAAGGACAAGAAATGTGGTATGATGTTTAAAACATCGGATTGGGTCAAAATAGCATAAAAGACCCAAAAAAAAGAAAACCTTCGCATAAAACTGCTATTTTTTTTTTTTTTTGCCATCACTTAAAAAGGTCACATGCCAATGCAGTGGAGAGAGATCTAGATTCCAGACAAGGCCTTAAAATTTTATTCATAGAAGGAAGGTATTCTAAGAAAAAGCAAATCCTTTTCACTGAAGGGAAAATAAACCAAATTTAACATATAACCAAATAATCCTATTTTCAACACTTCATTGAAGACATGGCACAAAAACCTGTTACCATTGTTTAAAAAACAAAGAAAAAAAATCCAGAAACAACCCATCTTCGAGGCAATGAACAAGGTTGGATACTGTTAAGCCGTCACTCATATATGTCGACGAAATGATGGTGGGGGAAGGTAGCGAGCGGTGTCTGCTCAAGTAATTGTTGCCCGTTCACTATCATCTGCTTCATCGGATGGATGAGACCTATGGTTCACCTCTCATAGTCCATCACTCTCTCTCTCACTTTTTGGTTTTTTGTTGGGGTAGAACAATGGGGGGAAGGGTTCGTCGTTGGGGTAGAACAATGGGGAAGGGTTCCCTTACCTGTGTTAGTAATGCAACCTAAGATGTCATATTATGTCACCCACCACTCAGACCACCTATGTCTTGTCCATTAACTCCCTGAAAAAAAAATTTACTTCGGAGAAATTTTTGGATCCCAAATTTGCGAGCTACCAAAGAATCATTTGATATATATCTTGAATGAAAATTTTGAATAATGAATTCTTTAACGCATGGATTGGGCTATCCAAAATTGGACGGTCTACATTTGTTTTAAGATGATTTTCTTACAAGCTTTTAGATTTTTATTTTTTAAGTGTATTTCTAGATTGAAGACAGTACATCCCCGATGGGATCCTAAAATTCAAAATTCTCCCATACGGAGTTTTATCATGAGACTATATCTCATCCAGGTGTCTTTTGATAAGTTTCCCTGGGAAAATCCTAGCTAACTTTCTTAAATTTTGGAAGCAGGTTAACATTAGTAGCCTGAAAGCTGAAAATCCTATTTGATAAATTGTGGTACTAGTATTCCCGTTTGGCATTGGCAAAGCTACAAACTACTTGTGTTAACCATTCTTTTTGTATTTCATTGATTGGATGTACGAAATGCATATTTAGTATAAGACTTTCTTGCTACAACCTACCTAATACATTTCACATTAAATAAGGCTCCTTCCATCCATCCAATTATAACACCAAAATATGTAATAGATTCAAGAAATACTTTATTGTGCTTGATGATTTCATAAAGGTGTAATTCCCATCTGATTCTATCAAAATTTATATCCTTAAGAAACAAGATTTAATTCTTACGATCAAAATTTCACTCAATGCATAGGCAGCCTTCAAAAGGAAACATATTTTATTTAATAAATAGATATTTAAAAGATTCAAAGGTAACCATTTTATTTAGTCATCCAACTAGTATACATTACAAAAGATAAGTATAACTCCTTTTAGATAGTACCATTAAAGCTAGTACTTGAACGCAGAGAAAGGGGGAGACGACAAACTTATGGCGGCGCATAAATGAATACACCAATAATTTTGAGGTCTTCGTTATTGTTCCCATATTTTTGCCATAATTTGCTCCCTCATTTGTACCCCAAAATTACGGGCAGACTTACTTTAAGGATTCAGCTCCTCAAGTACTTCACCTTCAGGTTCGGCTTCTTCTTCATCTCTAGTACACAACTTGAGATATTTCCTCACATTTCTAAGAACTCGATGTTGAAATGCCATCTTTTGATCAGAGCTCTAGGCTTTCCGTATTCAGATGTAGTTATGCAAAATACAAGTAGTAGTTACAATCCAAACCTATGTTGCAATTGGATATTAGAATTGAGACCTTAAGATGAGAAAACTCGCTTCCAGCCCCCGAAGGTGAGTTCCGAAACATTTTTTAATAACGAATGTTGATGATTAAATAGCTCTTTCAACATCCATAGAGATCTCCTACCCTGGGTCTCACTAAAGTGGTACTGTGCACGACGATATGGAGCAATGAATCCACATGTAGTAGGGTACCTTGCATCCACAAGGTAATAATTCCCTACACTAAATATGGCCAATATAGAAGTTTCTTTGTCATACGTAACTTGTAATGATTAATAGCTCAATCATTTTTTCACCTTGAGACAGTGGATACTTGTCCCTCTCAATAGCATCATGGAGAATTATTAAGTCTGTTGCAAAACCACACCACTCTGCTAGTACATATATAAAGCATATGCAAAAGCTAGCTCCAACCAAAACCGTTTGCAATAGCTCCCCCAACCAAAACCGTTTGCAATAGCTCCCCCTTCCGGTGATCGTATTGCTTTTGCAGTGACTTTGGAACCCAAGTAGGAATGTAGGGCCCATCCAATTCTCCAATACAATCCTAACATGACAGTCTCATGGAAGTAATAGTAACAATACAAACATCGGTAATTAAATCTAAAACAATTATACAAGGTTCATCTTCAAAAATAGGAAGAATCTTTTTTTCTTTGTGATCGTGCTATGTATTTCTATTGAGACAGGGATGTTAAAACATGGAGTCAATCACAATATTGTATTTAGGACCTTATTGAAGTATTAGCTTATAGTCTGCCCATACAGCTGAAATTGAATCTGAATCACTCTATTATGCTCATTATGTGCAATTGTATGTAAGAACATAGAAACTTGTTTTTCTACCATTATATACCAAGAATTATGAAGAAGACCTCTGTTTTTTTAAATTCCACACATGCCTAGAAAGGCATCTGTATCCATTTGCAATAAAGTGAAACCACTGTTCTCATGAGATCCTAATAATATGAAACAAATGCGACACCAGCAAACTAATATGTGTGAACTAGACTCCTCAATATTTACTAGGTGTAGTACCGAGCACATCACAAGACTACTACTTATGCAACATAATATCTCAATAGATATCATATAGCTCAAATGGATCCTTAGTGTAGCCTATCCCGCACTCCAAAAACACAAGGGGTCCATTTCAGTTACACCCATCTGGATGTGGATATAACATATTATGCATGGAAACAACCACAAAAAACCGTCATAAGATTTATTTAGAGCATCACTAATACTATCAAGGTTGTCTCAAGAATCCAAACTGCGAAAAAAAACAAAAAGAAAAACAATAAAAACCCTCCATATAAAAGAAAAACATCAACATAAATATCTACATCTCTGGCGATGCAAAAAGACAATATGTAAGTACATTCACTTGCATAAACATCCACATAAATATCCATATAAATGTCTACATTCACTTGAACATCAACGGAGACAAGAAAAAAAATACTATCATCCACATAAGCACCCACATCCATTGAGATGTACAAAAATAATAAAGACATTACTTTCATTAAGATGCAGAGACATAATAAAGAACTAGTTTTGTCCACATAAAACATCCACACAAACAACTACAATAAACAGAAAAGAAGTCCTCTCTTTAATATGAAAGGGGTTTGAGTTCCATTGTTCCAAAAAAAATCCAAACAAGCAAGCTAAAAGTCCTGAGGGAAATGGGACTGCAACCACAACTTACGATCAATGGACAGGAACATGCGGGCTTTCATAGAATCTATAAACTAGTTAGCAGCCTTGATCTAGAGCTATGAATCAATGCCTTCCTTTTTTTAAACATCAGACACAGTATCTATGCATCATATGTCTGCAAAAGAAATGAATGATCGAATATCCTATCCATTGAGATCGACAATGATCCAATTGCAGAAGCCAAGTATTGTCCTATTGACATGGCTTGTTACCTCCACAATGGCCCCACAACTGTATATGACTGACCACGATTCCTCTTTCATTTGCCAGAGGAGCAACACCAACATCCCCGCTAGTGGCATCCGATAGTAACTTTGTGGCTACTGCCTCCTTCACCTCTTGAGATATCCGATTCAATTCCTTATGATCTGGCTCAGGCTGATTATCCCTCACCGTCAAAGATTTCGGGCCAACACTCCATGTCATCCATGGGAGGGAAGCTCTGCTCTTGTACTTTAATGCCCAACTGCGCCTCTGCGACAAAACAACTATGGAAATTGAACAAATGGACACAGGTTACATAAAGAATAATATTAATAAAAAATAGTTCGAATCTTCTGTACCTCACAATATTGCACCCATATTGCCCAATCCGTGGAGACCATCCTCTTATCCTCATTCCAATAGAACCTAGACTCCCCAGGTAGGTTCTAAATATGGGCACACGAAGTCTTCAATGACCACAATCTATTTCTTATCCTTGTTTTGTCGAATCTTGAGCCATATTTCTCGCACATCACACGTGTAATTCTTGCCCAATCCTCCCTACATAAACTCCATTCCGCCTCAACTTGTCTTCCACATAGCTGGTCATTACTTCCATAAGTTTATCATCTCGTGGAGCTGTCCATTGGTAGTTTCTTCCACCGTATCGAAACTCATTCTTAGATGATCGGCAATAATCTAATATGCTATATAGTCATCATGGTGATCATACGGATGGACCACTTTACAATTGACTAAATGCTCACATATCTGTAAACATCCCTTATAAATTATGGCCAAGGGAATTCTTAGAGACGTCAAATTCTATGCCTTAAGGACTATACTTAGCCTAGTGAACCATACTGAACCTAGACCCATTAGATTTGTCCCAAAGTCACACAAAACCTATTCTAATACACTAGAATTGTCATCTTAGACATCCTTGATCCTAATAAATGTAAAAAACTAGCTCGGACACCATTTGGATGCTTATAAATTGAAATCGAGACCCAAAAGTCCTATCCTTGTAGACTCATGATACGTAACTCAAACGTAACTTAGAAGGGCTTTAGTGGTAGTTATGGATTTTTTATGAGCATGTTTTGACCTAAATTTACCTTAGGACAATTAGAAATGACTTTAGAATTTTCAGAATTACCCTTGACCTACTCTTATTTAAACCCCTTCAGAAAATACAAGAAAATATCAAATCAAATACCAGAAAATTTAGAAATTCCAAAATAAATCAAAAAAAAATCTCAAAAAGTAAACATGGCTAAATCCCTTAGGAAGAACCTTAGAAAATAGGAAAATCCTATAAAAATAAAGTAGGTAACCTAGATCATAGAAATCCTAGCTTTTCCTATCCCAAATCCTGAAGTTCTTAGGAATTATAAAATCTAGATCTAGGTTAAAGAACCCTAACTCCAGCAATTTCCCAAGCCATAGAGCTTCCCAAAATAATCCCTCAAGCAAAAGCATTCAAGCAAGGATAAGGTGAGCGTACGAGCGGCCAAATCCGAGCCCAAAACTATGGGTCTTGGGGCCAAGGTAAGTCATCCATCCTTTTACTTTATTTCTTTTATTTATTTCTATTTTTTATATTTATTACTGATTTTGTAGTTTTAATTTAGGTTGTAGGTTATTAAAGTTTTTTATGTGTGAAATATTAGTTGCACTGCCAGCAAATTCAAAAAGTCTACTTAGATCTGTATTAGTTTCGAATCTGTAATTCAACTTACCCCAATTTTCTATCAATCTCATCAATTTTAACTCGTTTTGCATGAATTTTAGTTAATTTCATCATAGATCCGCACAGATCGCGCGTAAGCAGTTTGGCACCCACCGCGGGGAAGTTGAGCTAAAATTTTACACCTTTTAAAACATCAAAGGCTTCTTGTTTTTCTCATATTCATTTTCCAAAAAAAGAAAAAAAAAAGAAAAGAAATAAAAACCTCATATTGTCATTGTACTCGACAAATTTTAGACACTTTTATACTATTGTTTTGTACATGGAGCATTTTTTAATAAAGGTATTTTTGGTCATTAAGAGGGGTATAACCTCATCTACATAGGGTGTGACATCACCCACATGAAATATATATATATATATATATATATAAATAATAGTTTAAAGTTACTAAATTAAAAAAATTAAACAAAGGGCTACGTACGGACCCCGAACAGAATGACTAATTTAGGTAGTTCTCTAAGGTATCACCCATGTACTTAACCAAAACTACCCTAATTTTACCTAACCAAAGTAAAGTTAACGGTACCGAACCGACGA
>NW_006495273.1:11461605-11491858 GCF_000471905.2 Amborella trichopoda | reverse complement strand
ATTAGTTGCACTGTCCAGCAAATTCAAAAAGTCTACTTAGATCTGTATTAGTTTCGAATCTGTAATTCAACTTACCCCCAATTTTCTATCAATCTCATCAATTTTAACTCGTTTTGCATGAATTTTAGTTAATTTCATCATAGATCCGCACAGATCGCGCGTAAGCAGTTTGGCACCCACCGCGGGGAAGTTGAGCTAAAATTTTACACCTTTTAAAACATCAAAGGCTTCTTGTTTTTCTCATATTCATTTTCCAAAAAAAGAAAAAAAAAGAAAAGAAATAACAACCTCATATTGTCATTGTACTCGACAAATTTTAGACACTTTTATACTATTGTTTTGTACATGGAGCATTTTTTAATAGAGGTATTTTTGGTCATTAAGAGGGGTATAACCTCATCTACATAGGGTGTGACATCACCCACATGAAATATATATATATATATATATATATAAATAATGTTTAAAAGTTACTAATTAAAAAAAAATTAACAAAAGGGCTCGTAGGCCCCGAACAGAATGCAATTTGGAGTTCTCTAAGGTATCACCCATGATTCCAAAAATCCCAATTTCTTACCAAGAATTAAGGTCGAACCACGCGAACTAGGCGCACTCTCCACATGCATGAGTTTTTGAAAAAGTTTTGGCACCAAAATTGGATCATTTTCAAAGTTAGTCACTCTGCTGATATCTCTTATCAAAGCAAAGCACATTGGAGATTTTCACCATGAGAAAGCTACCAAAAGTTTCATCTTTTCTTAAATTATGAACTTTTAGAAAGTGACAAGGTGATCAACTCTTTCAAACCATAAATCTTGAAAGTCCATTGTACTAAACCTTGGAATTTTAGAGAGAGAGAGAAACAGATGGTGGATAGGTTAAAGCCATATCTTAAACTCTTCTCGCCTTCAAACAAAAAAAAAAAAACTATTTTTGTTTTTGTTTAAAAAACAGGTTAAGGGTTCTTTTTTTCAGGGAAAAAAAAAATTCATACCATAATTTGTCTTTTATTTTTTTTAAATCCTTTTTGCTAAAAGCATAAAAAAAAGAAAAGAATAGATAAGTTACTTAGGTTTCAGTTCGTTATCTCTTGTTTTCTCCTTATCAGTAAGTAGATTAGGCTTTCAAATTCCGTATCTCTTGCTTTTCTCTTTATCTCCAAATAGATTAAGTTTTAAATTCTTTATCTCGCGTTTTATTATATATTAGATTTGTAATTCTTTATTATTTGGGTTATCCTTAACTTGCATATTAGATTGGCCTTTAACTCCTTATCTATTCGCTCATCCTTAACTAATTAGATAAGATTTAGATCTTTATCTATTTTTGTTTATCCTTATCTGACTAGAGTAAGTTTTCGATGTTTACCTTCCTGCTTTTCTTTATCTTGCATCATTAAATTAGGTAGTTAAGTCTTGTGTGCCTCACCACACTACTTGCACCCACTACTTGTGTGTTGTTTTTCGACAAACTTATCTCAAACGATTTACACTTATCTTACAAGTTTTCAAATGATTTTCTAAAACCCCATATACTGTCACTTATGTCGTACGGGCACCTAGTTTTGTAGCAAGACAGTTGGAAGTGCATCAGTGCTGAAACAAGTATGCATATGCAGAATTCTTGCCACAAAACAAACTCGTAATGGTAAACCTCATACTCCGAAGTTCACCTACAGCTGAGCCTTACATGAGTACTCAGTTAAACCTAGCTGAGTTTTTTGCATGTTTCTAAATTAGTAAGGTTGACTAGAGCTAGCCTACCTATTATTGGAATTATGGCCTTTCAAGGTCTTGCGTGCAATGCTAGGACTATTCAAAGTTATAGTGGGAGTGACCAGGAACATAGTGGCTACCGGAATTTTTGCGTACTAGGACTCAAATAAGCCGAAATAACCTTGATAGAATGAGGTGAAATTCTTAGACCATATTGTGAACTGGGAGGGTGGGATTTTCTCTAGTTATGGCTGCATTGGCCTAATTTCGTGTGTTCCAAGGCTTGGGGATCAGTGTATCCCAGATTGTCTGAGATATTTTGTGTATAAGCCATGTGTGAGAAAAGTTGTCGTCTTAGAGGACATAAGTCCAAATCATCGACATATGCAGCCTGCTTACAATGTGTGCACAAACATTCACATTTTAGGAAGTCGTTCAAATGAGGTAAGGTCCACCTATCATAACTACAAACATATACTGAGAGAGTATCCCCGCATCCGCAAGAGTGCATGTCCTTGGGGCGAACTTGTAATCCACTAAACACCCTTAGGTCCATCCACCTTCGGTTAGCTTTGACAGGTCTGCTCATGTCCTAACTAAAGTTTGTGTCTCGTAGTGGCCTATTGGGTGGGTTTAAGAAATTCGATTGGGATTCTGGGTGTAGCCCACTGGGATACCATGTAGCCTGACCTCCTATGGGTTCCTATTTCCCAACCGGATCTATAAAAAGTGTGAGACAATGATATTTTCTTAGAACTGATAAAAAATGATTTACCATGATTTTAGATAATTTTTTTGAGTTGTATTTCATATGAAAAATGCTTTATCAAAATTGTTGTGTACTAATTCCAAACTAAGACGTTCACACGTGTGGCATGTGACATACAAATGGCCAATGTTTGCCACATGTGCATCTCATGGAACTGCCACATCATTACGTAATCGTAATGGGTATGAAATGGATAGCCCAACCCAAGACATGTGACCCTCGTTTCGTTATAGCATATAATGTTGATAAGTACAAGTGCTTTATGACACATGTGTGAGGTACATTTGTGGTGACATATGCATGTTTACATGTTGGAGTGTAGAGATTTTAGATTTTTCATAAAATATTTAATCTTCTATCTTGTGATTTGAGAAGCATTTGATTTCTTAAATGGAGTGTTATAATTGGTGACGAGGATAAGAGGGACATACCATGACATATGTTTTGGGTATGTTTTCAGTCACATACGAGGACCAGATACATTTTGATACTCATATGATAGACAAGCTTCATATGAGGCTTTAGACAATACCCCATGTGATGCAAATATATAATATAATCCAGATCCATCATATAAATGTCTTAATATGCCTAAAGGAGTCTTGACTCATCGGTTACTCCTTAAAATCCTAAACCACTATTGATAATGCCAATGGTCCGTCAGCTAAACATATTCGAGGTTGACATGAATGGTGCAGCCATCTCCCTTTGAGACAAGTTCTAGGATATATATACTCCTAAGACTTATGTAGGCATGTCCATGTGATATATGGAGGAACAAATACGGCTTAATATTAGCGTCTATTGTTGGTCATGAACATCTACTATAACTTATGACCAATGGTAAGAGATCATGAAGACATCTCTATTTGAGATGAGACTCTGGAATGCATATATTCCCTGACAGATAAATACCACTCCACTGGATACTAGGGGAGTTCTGGGTGAGATGTGATGTGACTCTCTAAAAGATCCGTCATATGTTGAAATAATGGGGTTTTGATTGATAGGGTGTAAAAAAGACCTTGTCATGATATATTGACGTGAATTTCTAAAACATATTAAGGCCTCACAAGCCTTAAGGTCCAAGAGTGATATGACTTGGGCGATATTTGGACATGGCTTAACCCATGTCAATATCCACCGTTGGCTCGGATATGCTGTAATCAACACCCCGATGCTTGATGCTTTCGAGACCAAGTTGAGACTCTTAGGAAACCACATCGCAGGGCTATAACTCTTTTTCCTTGAAGGTTCGTATCAAATGAAAATTGGATAGCTCGATGGTTGGAGTTTTAAAGCCCCATATCTCGTGCGTTCAAGCATAAAACTTGTCGACTAATCCTTTAATGTGAGGAATTTCCCAAGAAATTAAGACCATTGGATCCTCGATCCTATTACCCTTAAATAGCGTGGGAGTGTTCGATATAAGAAGAAGAAAGAATATTCAGTGGGATGAATAGAAAGGTGAACCAACGAATTATAAATAGGGAAGATATGTCTTGGCCTTTCTCATCAGACAGCTAGACATATCCGTAAGATTGCATATTCAAAATTCAAAAGAGAAATGGTTAGCCACATCAGATGGGTGTGAATTTGAATTCATGTATGGTTAATGACCAAAAAGGATAAGCATAATTCAAAGTTTGCACGTGAATGAGATCGGGGTTGAGAAATTTACCAGCGATTTTAAACTCGCATGAAGCCTTGAGTTAGAATTCAAATTCATAAAATTTGTTCGTTTAAACTAGAAGATCAGCTCACAAAATCGAATTCACGTAGAAGATAAGGACAAAATGAAGATCTAGCGTGAAGATGAGGAAGAGGATAAGCATCATCAAGAAATCAATGATGGAGATGATATTTGGTGGTTATCAAAGAGATACTGAAGGTTGTCATCCGAAGAATGCTATAAAATCTAGGTGAATAGATGAGAAAGGGGTTCGCATATCTTTCCCGGAGATAAGTACTCTATGAGAGAACATATCTCAGATGTTGATTGAGTATTGAGATAGAGTGAGAGAAGAGACAAGAAAGAGAAAAGAGAAAGAAATAGATTCTGTGGTTTGAGATACCCAATTGAGAACCGTTCTCTGAAAGGGACAATGATGTAGGAATAGTATCCCTGCTATAGATCAGGTATATGGGCTGATATACCATCCGATGTTATCTCCTTTCTATATATATGTACGTCTTGTTTTGTCAGAAATGAATGTATAGGTCTTAAGGCTATAATCGAGGGTAGTTGGCCTTATTTGATTTTTATCGCATTATTTGGTCAATACAAAATTTAATAGCCACTTCTTTAGGTTTAGCGAAGTGCAAGACTTAAAAACTATGGCAGCAAGGAGTGCCACGCCACCCTCATTAAGGTTTTTAAAGTTCAAATTAAATAAATGGTGGTGATTGATTGTTTTAGAGATCTATGGTTGAGTTGAGTTCATTTTGAAAATTAGGGTTTATGAGCACTTAAAAATTGTTAGAGTTTTAGAGGTCTTATGTAGGCATGGTGATAAGGTTGTACTCAACTGTCACCATCCATATGATATCCATCAATGGTGAGTGGTAAAGCTAGGTCTATAACCTCTCTCAAAACTTGGATGGATGGTTACGATCTAACATATGTTTAATACCCTACATGCAAATTCTATTAAATGACCACATCCCACCTCATTCAACACTCTTGCCTTCACTCCCATAGCTCTCTTCTATTCATCACAAAGTTCATTGCTTGAGCCTCTTAACATTAGCAATAATTATTTAATGCCTCCACCGATGATGGAAGTGTGATCCTGGAAGCCTCATCACGCACCCCATCATGACTTAAGGCTACTGTTGTGTCAAGTTGTGCTGCTAGAATTCTTCATAATAGTAAGCAAACTTGCTCAAACTTTCCTCTTGAAGTGCATTAGTGTTTGAATTAAAGAGATTTTATTATTTTCCCTTTTGTTGGTATACTTTTGATTCTATTTAATGCAAAATGTTATGGCATCTATGTTATTGTTAATCCAAGCATGAGGTGCATAACAGTGAGTACCTTTTGTGTATCACGCACCAAGCCTAGCCGATTGATCCCATAATTGTTTAGATGTTTCAACCAAACGCTAAGGACTAAATTACTCCGTTTTGAGTTTGTTCGCTCCATTTTCTCCCATTTTAGCTCTCATGGTGTTATTTCCCATTTGAAGTCATTTTGGACCTCTTTAAAAGAGTGAGATTTTCATAATGTGGTTGTAGACGGCTTTCCAAGATTAAATCGAAACAACGACTTTCTTGCGCTATCAGTCCCAAGAGATAGAAGGGTTGCGACTATACCGTTGCGGTATTCGCACGGTGGATGTTTGGTATGACTTTTGATGCTCCAACCCAGACCAACGACTTTCTTAGAAATGAAAGGCTCTTGTCATGAGGCCATTACTGGACTTTCAGATGTCAGAGTCATGCAAGGTGGGAGAGCACGTGCACAACTTCAAGCTGACGATCTGCGAGCTGGATGCAGCTGGGATGACTTTTGATGCTCCAACCCAGACCGCCCTATTTCTCTCTACGTTGTCAGCATCATCGTATGTCTTCACAAGAAACCTAGTTGCACGGCAGACATCGTTGGCGTTCGACAAGATCGTGTCCTTTATGGAGGCCATAAATGAAAGAAGGACAGCCGTCTTGGATGTATTAAAAGCTATGGTCTATATAGTAAAATCTAACCCTTTTCCTGTTGCTTTTAATTTGCAAGCCAGGAACGTAGTTGACCCCATTGAGGCTAGTTTTGCCGCAATGGCATATATGTTAATGATAATAGAGAGGATAAATGAAAGTTTAAGAGGAAGGGTAAATATCTTAAGGTGAATCTACATCGCTACTCCAAGGGAAAGAAGTCAAATGAAAGGTCTCCACCCCCCCCACCAAAGAGAAAGTATAATGGGAAAAAAAGATAAGAATTTGCAAAATATGAATCAAAATGAATGCTCCTCATCCGGTCAAAAGGGATTGGTTTATTACCCAGTATTTCAAATGCATAAGATATAAAATTTTTATAAGAATCTTGTTTTTGTTGTCCAATCTCTGGATAAGTTCAAAATAGAGAAAGAATTTGAAGCCATGATAGCGAATGATGGGGCGAATGCATGATGCCTAGACAATGGGGGTGATCATGCATGTCACCAATCAAGAAATATGTTTCTGAAGCTTCAAAGAACATAAACCGTGAGAAACTAAGATTTATGAACTAGTTCTAAAAATATGAGGATTATGTTCTTGACCTGCAATATGATGAAACCCTATTCCTTAGCGATACTCTATATGCACCTAGGATATGTGAAAACCTTATCTCTGTTTTTAAGCCCTTTGCATCGGATTACCCGACTCTATTCATGAGAGGTTTTGCTCGTGTCTATGACAAGGACCCCATTGCTCCAGATATTTTTATGGGCTATCTAGTAAATGATATGTTTCCTTTAGAAATTGAATCCCCAGTTGCATACATCTCGAGAGCCAAGAAATGATTTTATGCTATGGCATCTCAGATTAGGCCACATAGACAATGAAATGAATGAAAGACTTCAGAAAGATGCATTTCTAAAAACAATGTTTTGATAATGATTTTCAAATATTAAGGAATGTTTGGAAGGAGAATGACTAAGACGTCTCATCAAAAGGTCCGAAGAGTTACTTGGCTTTAGAAGTCATTCCACTAATATCTATTTGGCCTAAGATTGTTGCCACCTCAAAAACCTTCATCTATAAGTCACCTCGATGTTTTAGGTTATTCATCCTATGTCCTAATCCATATCTAAACCCATGACTATTAAATATGTTTTTCATTACCCAGTTGCTTGATGAAGTGTTATAAATTCTATGACTTGTCCAATGGGACGGTCAAAAAAATTCTAGATGCAAACTTTCTTGAAAATGAATTCCTGGAGGAAGAGTGACCCATAAGAAAGTTGACTTATATGAGTAGGGACCAGGAACCCTCTACCCAACCTATAACCTAGCTTAGGCGAAAACCCAAACCACCTGAGTACTCTACCTATTTAAAGGAAATTCTGAGTGGCAACATGAAAATTGATAGCCAAAGGGGTTCACTCAGAAGGAGGGCATGGGCTACTTAGACACTTCCTTACCTGTTGTGAAACATGTGTCCATAAAAAATATTCCTCTTTCTAGATTTGTGCTCCATGCCAAGACATGATTCCTTGATGGGGAGTTGGAAGAGAAGCTTTACCTGAGATAGCTTGATAGATTTGAAGTTGAAAGAAAGGAAAATATGGTGTATGGCTTGAAACAAGCACCGAGAAGGTGGTCGATGAAATTTCATGATGTATTGAACAAACACAATTTTAAGCCATGATTAGTGTACGTAATTAAGGTCAGTGGTACTGATATAGTGTTCTTAAGACTATATGTAGACAATGGCCTCTACCCAACCTATAACCTAGCTTAGGCGAAAACCCAAACCACCTGAGTCCTTTACCTATTTAAAGCAAATTCTGAGTGCCAACATGAAAATTGATAGCCAAAGCGGTTCACTCAAAAGGAGGGCATGGGCTATTTAGACACCTCCTTACCTGTTGTGAAAGATGTGTCCATTAGAAATATTCCTCTTTATGACCACCTATTTAGATTTGTGCTTCATGTCAGGATAGGATTCCTTGATGGGAAGTTGGAAGAGGAGCTTTACCTGAGATAGCTTGATAGAATTGAAGTTCAAAGAAAGGAAAATATGGTGTATGGCTTGAAACAAGCATCAAAAAGGTGGTCGATGAAATTTCATGATGTATTGAACAACCACAATTTTAAGCCCTATGATGATTATTAGTGTACGTAATTAAGGTCGGTGGTACTGATATAGTGTTCTTAAGACTATATGTAGACAATGTTGCCAGTAACTCGCTACGACCAAGCTAACAGACAAATAATATATTGTTAGATAACTTTGATATTGTTTACGATGCAAAATCTGACAGATCTTCTGACGAAGATCTCTCGGTTTTTGACACCTTAAACTGATGAAAATGGAGTGATAGAGAAATTGGGAAAAATCGAATTCAGATATGAGGCAAAATCTGCCCGAAAACGGGTAGATCTGCTCTCAAATCTATGGCAGAGCCAGCAAGATCCAGAGCATCAAATCACAATTTCAAAGCACATGAACAGATCAACATAAAATAAAACTGAATCAAACGGTACGAAGGAAAAGCAAGAAAGGGTTAAAGAAAGGGTTAAAGAACGATATCGATGGCCCGGGACTCCCGAGCCTTCAAGGGCTTGCCCGTAACAGCACCAACGTCCTCTTTGCCTCTTTGATTCGGATGTTGATCAGCACATCGCTGGTGTGGAAGGGTTGTTTTTCCCTAAAGATGGTTTTAGAACTAAGGTTGTTGTGCCATAGGTTTAAGGTTTTCAGGCTTCGGGTTAGGGTTAGGTTTTTCTTAGCTAGAAGTCTGTTCTAGGGTTTCAAACCTCTTCTCTAGGGTTTCTATCAAGAGATCTCTGAAGTCATCCCCCTTGAATGGCCACGAAAAGGCATTATAAAGGGGTCAAGGATCTGTTGAAAAGGATAACTTTCTATAACCAACAGATCTCCATCCCCAAAATCCGTTTTTGAGGGTACGGATCTGGGTGACACGCCTAGTGTCGCCCAAGAAAAATGGGTAAAAACGTCACAAAAAGGTAAAACACCCACTCCCAGAAGGGAAATTTCAATTTGGCCAAAAATGTTTTGGGCGACACCACTCATGTCACCCATTCTAAGCTAGGCGACACTCCTAGTGTCGTCCAAGTCAAAAGTGGTCCAAATTGATTTTTGTTTTTTCACTTTGGTTGTGTTCCTTAGCCTCTTGTGAAGCTCTCAAAGAAAATTTGGGTCAAAACAGATTTTTTACTATTTTTAATTATTCTTTTCGTAAAACAGGGCGTATGTAGGAGTCTAGGTCAAAACAGGGTTTCTGCAAGGCTCTGGGTTGGCAGATTGGTTCTGGGTCACAGGGTCGGCTGTGTGGACTATGGATTTGGGTTTACTAGAATAATATGGTCCTAAGGGTTCAAGAAACCACATAATTTTCAAGATTTAAAATGGGGTGTCTACAATTGCCCCTTTTTGGCACTCGTTGTCCTTCGAGGGACTGGTGAGTGGCAAAGAAATAGACACTTTGGCGTTCTTTGTCCTTTGAGGTGCAGGTAAACGTCAAAGATAATGTAAGCATTTTAAACTTATTTATGAGGTCACGTGGTCAGAGGATGCACCAACTAATTCCTCCAAGTCATTGTGCTCACCGAGCTCACCTACCTATGGCATTTTTCCGCCTAGGGTTTCAACACGAGATGTCGGTGAGTTACACAAGATTGAAACTCGAGTTGGATTTTCTAGCCATGCCACTTAACTTCAGGGATTTCACAGTTTGAAAAATTTAACCCTGGCATCTTCGTTGATTTCCTCAAGGTTTCTTAAGGAAGTCTATAGGAACAACTTTCTATAGGACGAGACTTGTCTGGCCGATTGAGAAGAGAGAGACGAGACAACATTGCGGCAATCGCAGCAATGCGGTAATCATCATATACAGGTGTCCAGGCTCCTCTGTTTTAAAAGTTGTTTTAGAAGTTTTGAAAGTTAGGGGAGATTTGAAATAGAACCCAGAGTGAGGAAATGTTACAATTTTAACAAAGAAATTAAAGTTTTTGAAAACACAAGACATATAGTGAAAATTTTGAAAAAGAGAAAGATATTTTGAAAAACAAAGTTGGTTAGCAGTTTTAACTCCTGCAACCATAAAACCCTCGAAGCAGTTTAGCGTCATACAGTGATGGACCATACACCCGACCCTTTTAGGTCATACAGGGATAGACGAAATACACCCGACCTTTTACGTCATACGGGGATAGACGGAATACACCCGACCTTTCACGTCATACGGGGCTAGATGAAATACACTGGACCTTTCATGTCATATGGGGCTAAACGAAATACACCCGACCTTTCACGTCATTCGGGGCTAGACGTTACCTGCCTCAGCTCTTTTATGTCGAACGAGTTTGACGTTGAACTAAATACACCTGACCTTTTGTGTCATATGGGGCAAGACGTTTTCCTGTCTCGGCTCTTTTACGTCACACGAGTTTGATGTTTTTTCTGTTTCAGCTCTTTTACGTCGCACGAGTTTGACATTTTATAAATTGGACTTTGGTTGGCAGTTTAGGCTCGTGCCAATGAGGAGCATTTTCTTTTTGATTTTTTTATTTTCTGAAAAATTGGTTTGTAGTTTAGGCTCTTGCCACCGATGAGCATTTGCTTTTTGAAAAATTTTGAAAATTAATTAAAATGTTTGATAAAAACTTATGATAGAAGAAAATTTGATCCATGGAAGGACCCAAAACTGAGCAGGGGCTTTTTCGAAAAAACGTTTTTGGATGACACTAGTGGTGTCGCCCGGGCGGCACTGCTGGTGTGGCCCATGTCTGGGCGACACAGCTGGTGTCACCCACCAAAAAAATTATTATTATTTTATTAAGTGTTGGGGAATTAAAAAAAAAGGGTTTTAATAAAAAATATTTGGCAAACACGTGTAGTGTCGCCCTCACAGGCTGGGCGACACTAGGCGTGTCGCTCATAAGTTTTTTTTTTTTTTTTTATGGAAATGCTGGAAATTAAAAAATAAATTTTTTGGTAAAAGATTTGGGGGACACCAGTGGTGTTGCCCACACAGGCTGGGCGACACTACATAAAATTTTTTTATTTATTTATTTTATTTTGGAAAATGGGATTAAAGAAGAAAGGTTTTGTAAAAGGGAATTTGGGCAACACTAGTAATGTCGGCCACAGGCTGGGCGACACTAGGCGTGTCACCCATATAAATATATTTTTTTTTTATTTAGAAAATGGGATGAGAAGGGATCTTTTTTCAAAAATTGTTGTGGCTGACACTAGTAGTGTCGCCCGAGAGACACTGGTTGTGTCGCCCAGCCTGGGTACGGAATTGGGTGACACCAGGGTGTCACCCATACCACCGACCTACAAAATTCACATTTATCATTTTGGAAGGTTTTAGAGTTATCTAAACCTTTTGTTGGCCAAAGTGGATAGCTACTAGACGAGTTTTAGGTCGGATTTCCTATTTTCTATAAAAATCATCTTCCTTCCCATTCTCCCTTCATCCTTCAAGCTCATCTTTCTTCTTCGCATCTCCATCTTCTTCCTTCTTCATCATTTTCCCTCTGATCTTACTAGTTTTTCTTGCATTCATCCTTAGGTTTTCATGGCTCCTAAGAAGGACAATGCGATCTCCAAGGGCAAGGGGAAGGTTTTCGAGCAGGTTGACAATAGAAGAGAGGAGGAGGCTCTTCCTTGGTTTTCTAGGGTTAGGCACTTCCTTGAAGGTCTGCCCTCCCATATCTTGCAGGGCCTTCGATCGGGTGAAGTTCCTCGACGTGCCGATGGTTTCACTGTCATTGGGCTCTGGTTTAAGGAATGGTTTCTTTCCGCTTGGCAATGGCTCGAGCTCATGGCCTTTTTGGCTTCAGTTTTGATGAAAGCCATCTTGAGCATGGCCTCTTGCCATGTGAACTTTTCACTCCTTGAGGCTCTTGCTGAAAGGTTCAACTATCAAACAAACACCTTCTTCCTTTTTATGGGCTAGACAACACCAACTTTGGAGGAAATTGCTAGGGTTTCGGGGCTTGAGCTTGGCCGGGATTACATATCAACCTTCTACTGCCACCGACGATCATTCCATCATGGGTGCGCAATTGTTGGGGGTTGCTTACTCTTCACACGGTCAGTGGATCGATATGGAAGTGCTGGTCTGGAATCGAGAGCAGTCTCGGGCCACCGAACAGATCCGTATTTTCCTTTTTGTGTTGTTAGGCTCCATTCGTTCTTCGAGTGGTTGTTAGACGGTTCTGAGTTCTCTTGCTCCTTTAGCCCATGAATTCTAGGAACGAGGGGGTAACACCATTATTCCGGCCGTGTTGGTGGGAATTTACTGGGTCTTCACAATCGGATCACGCGAGGCTACCGATTCCTCTAGGGCAGTGTTCTGATTTTGTAGGTATGTTCTTGAACTCAATTTTACTTTATTTTTTCCCCAAGCAACTCAATTTTTCTTCTGGTTTTCTCCCCTGAATCCCATATTTTTGCCCTAAGAAATCACTGGAAAAAGCCCAGCTCGATCCGGGAGGGTCTCAGTTGGGCGTCACTGGTGGTGTCGTCCATATAAGCTGGGTGACACTAGTAGTGTCGCCCTGATCAATTTTCCTCGGATGACTCCGAGGTTTTGAGGTGCTGTTTTGAGACTTGTTGGGATCATTTTGGCTCATTTTTTCTGTAGATTTGGGCCTATGAACACATTTCCGTTGTCCGTCCTCCTCGATTCACAACAGCTGTGTCTGTCACTCTGGGTTTGGCATATGTTAGTGATACCACCCGACCTCATGACGTCAATTATTATCGCCGGGTTTTGGATGAGTTGTCGTCTTTTGATTGGATGATCAGGGGTCTTGAGAATGTGCCCATGTTTCTGCCTGCTATGGGGCATTCATGTCTTATTCTAGCAGGGAAGTACTTCATAGAGGGGTATTTCCCTCAAAGGGTACTTCTACAGTTTCACCATATTCAACATTATACTTCTCCTGGGGAAGCGATCGATCGTCGCCCTATCTTTCCGCTTCACTGACACTCATCCATGCTCCTTGTTAAGACAGGTTTGTCATGGAAAGGGAAGAAGTATTCTTCCAGTGAGGGGTTGGGCTAGCAAGACAAGCCCACGACCACTTCCAACTACAATTCTTGGTGGGAACGTGCATGTTCTCTTCCACTATGCCCCAGATCTTCTAGTCTTCGTGGCGAACCTTCTGCTCCTTCTCAGGATCTCGTGCCTCCTCGAGAAGATGGCACCTCTTATTCAAATAAACAAGTCAAATCCAATGAGGATGTGTCTGACATCAGCTTGGAAGAGGCTGAATTTGAATTGGCTCGATGGGTGGCCTTCGTGGTGGAACTCAAGGAGAAGGATGTTGATCCGAAGCCAAAGACTGAATAGTCAAATATTTTTATGTTCTTTACTTTTTTCTTGGCATGAATAAGTTGATCTCATGATCACCATTATTTTTCAGTAGTTTTATTTTGATCGACGTCTGTTAGGACAATAAGTGGATGTAATAAGCCCATTTTCAATGGCTGAATAAAATCAAAATTTTATTTCCCATTTTGATTAGTCCTCTGGGATTGTGGAATCCCTTCTACTTTTTAATTTTCTCCTTGTTGCTGCCCCTGTTGGGGGGTCTTTTTTCATCTCTACGTGCGCATTTATTCATCAAAGCATAATAGAACACTTTATTTGCACACTCTTTTCAAATTGAATTTTACAAACTCAGCCCCCTAGTTGTAGGGTTTTTGTCCAGAATTCCCTGCTATTGGATTATCGTACGCACACACAGGGATGAGCTTACCTCATTTTGCCTCAGGGATCCAGTCGAGAGAAAAACGCTCCCAGACTAGCTAATATCATCATTGGCGAGGTTCACCCATCTTCGATATGTGGTAGTTGGTAGTTATACTCATACAACCATGGAGTGCCTGATTAGTTTCAAGCCTTCATAACAGGCGTAAGAAGTTGGCTTCGAGAACGAGGCCAAACGACTGACAGTTTAACCTCTTATAGTGATGGAGGAAGTCCTTTTTAAAAGAGTTTTGCCACCTCTGGCCCCTTTCGTGGTCATTTTCTTTATTGTGTTTTACTTGAAGATGATGAAAGGATTTCCTTGTGGGATCGTGAGAACTCAAAAGTCTCGAAGTTGTCCTTTCACCTTTGGAGCTTTTATCCTGTGATTCGTAGGTCCATGAAGAGTTCTCTGGATTCTTGTTAGGCTTCCATCTTGAAGAAGTCTAGACGTTCTTCCAGGGTTCGTCGAAGTCACTTCGGTTTTTCACTCATGTCACCCTCCCACATCTTTCTGAGTTAGTTCTGTTAGGAACCTGCAGGGTTTAGGAGGAGTCTTCGTCCTCATGGTCTGCTTGTGTAGTGTTGTTAGAACTTGCAAGTAATTGTTTATACTTGAGTGTTTTGCTTCAGAAGCTCCAATTAGGTCTGAACTTCCTAATGGGTGTGGATTTGCAGGAGTGTGGAAAATTTTCTTGAGTACCATGTCCCCTTCTCTGAATTTTCAAGGAACAACTTTTATTTGGTATGCCCTCTCGATTCTACACTGGTAAGTAACAATATTTTGTGTTGGTCAATGTCGTCTTCATCCAAAGTAATGAGGGCAGTGATTCGTGCTTCGATCTTTTGTTCCTCATCTGAATTTTTGTGGATAAGCACTCGAAGAGATGGTAACTCAACTTCAATGGGTGGCACAACTTCCATACCATACACCAATGAGTATAAGATCATGCTAGTAGGAGTCTTCTCAATTGTCTGGTAGGCTCATAGTGCGTCATTTAGCTTTTCATACCAATCCTTGCCACCTTCTATTATTTTATCTATAATTTTGAGAAGTCTTTTGTTTGTGGCCTCTGCTTGTCCGTTTCCTTGAGGGTAGCAAGGTGTGGAGAATTTTTGCGTTGTCGCAAACTTTTTGCAGACCTTGGTGACCCTTTTGTTTTTTAAGTTAGATCCATTGTCAGTAATGATTGACTCAAAAACACCGAATCCTAATACAATGTTGTTCTTCATGAAACGAGCAACATGTTGTCCCTCAATTTTGAAAAATGATGCGGCCTATACCATTTGGTGAAGTACTCTGTAGCTGTTAATATAAAACGGTGGCCGTTTGAGGCTTTCGATGAGATCATTCTGATGATATCAAGACCCCACATGGTAAAGGGCCATATGGGAGGTGTTGACTTGAGTGGTATGGACGGTGCATGGATGAGGTCTCCATAAAGTTGACATTTGGGACACCTCTTGACGAACTTCCAACAATCTTCGGCCATGGTGGTCCAGTAATAGCCTTGGCACCTGATTTTCTTAGCTAAGGCGGCTGCCCCAAAATGACCTCCTTCCTTGTGTAACTCTATCAGTACTTGGTCAATTCTAGCTGATTTAGACACCGTAGAATGGTGCCATCGAAGGATTTCTTGAACAGGAGATCACCTCTTTCTCAGAATCTCATAAAAAACCTTCGAAGGGCTTCTTTGTCTTTTTTGTGGCTCCTTCAGAGTATGATCCATCTTTCAGCAACGACATAACATCATGGAACCATGGTTTTGCCTTAACTAGCCCATCTGAAGTCATGAGAGACACTTCCCCATCTTTTTCATTTCCTTGCTCTGTTTCTTCTTCGATCCTTGGTGGGGAAGGGTCATGTTTGTTTCTGATGTAGAATGGCAGCATGATGATTTTTGACGGAATATCAACCATTGAAGAAAGGGTCGCAAGGGTGTCGGCGAACCGATTATTTTCCCTAGTTATGTGCTGAAAGGTGATTTTCCTGAAGTATGGGATCATCTTTTCCACCTTTTCTTGATAGGGTTTGAGTCTTTCTTCTTTCACCTTCCAAATCCCTTGAACTTGATTTATGACGAGTAAGGAGTCATCAATCACTCGTATTTGCTGGATTTTCATTCCCATAGCGTTCTCGACTCCGACTATCAAGGCTTCATATTCAGCAATGTTATTGGTACATGGAAAATTCAATCTGATGGATGTTGGCATTAAAATCTTCTCTGGTGAGCATAGTAAGGCTCCTATATCTGACCCATATTCATTCCTTGTACCGTTGAAGTGTAGCTCCCAAATTGAGTCCTCAATTGTGAAGAGGTTCTCATCTGGGAGATCTGTGTTGACGGGAGTGTTATCTGGCAGTGCGTGTTCAGCCAAGTAGTCAGCAATGACTTATCCTTTGATTGATTTTTGACTGACATATTCGATCTCGAACTAGCTCAATAGCATTCTCCATTTCATTAAACGTCCGTTAAGGACTGGTCTTTCCAATAGGTACTTGAGTGGGTCTAGTTTTTAGGTGAGCTTGATTGTATGAGATAAGACGTAGTGTCTTAATTTCTGCATTGACCACAGAAGTGTTAAGCAGTGCATCTCTATGCTCATGTATTCTGTCTCATAGTCGACTATGGTTTTGCTGATGTAGTATATTATTTGCTCTTTTCTATATTCATCATATTATCATAGCATTAACCCCATGGTCTTGTCTTTCACATATATGTATATTTCTAGACTAAGAGGACTAAGGATGGGAGGTTTGATGAGGTACTCCTTGATTTGATCGAATGCTTCTTGGCATTCAATGTCCCATATGAATGGGGTATCTTTCTTAAAGAGTCTATTGATTGGTGTGCACTTGTCTGCCAGTTGTGAAATAAAATGCCTTATGGCTTGTATGCGACCTTAAAGCCCATGGATTTCTCTAATATTCTTGGGAGGGGGCATTTTAGTGATGGCTCATATTTTGGACAGGTCCACCTCAATGCGCCTTTGGCTCACTATAGAGCCTAGTCAGAAATTTGAGACATTAATGGAGTATAGAGGCAACCGCAAGGTTTTCATGCAGCCACGGTCTTCCTAGCAGCATGTTGAATGAAGGTTTTATGTCCAGGGCATAAAAATTTATCACTTGCGTGGTAGGGCTGATCTTTAGTGTGAGAGGCAATACGCCTTCAGCTTGTCGCTTGGTCCTGTCTTATGCAGCAATAGTTAGTTAACATGGCTCAAAGTCATTTGGGCTTTTGCCTATCTGCTTCACTGTTTTCATAGAGCATATGTTTAAGAATGCCTCATTATCAACAATCACTCTCTGTATCTCATATCCTTGCATGAAAACGGTGACGTGCAGAGGTTGGTCATGAAAGCAGTTGAAGCTGACTGGGATGTGATCGTCCGTGAACACGATTGACGTTGGCTCCATCAGTTGGTTGATCATTCTGCACAACTTATCTTGCTGTGTGTTGCTTGGGATGTGCGCCTTGGCAAGGACCTTTTCGATCTGGACTTTGTGTGCTGGTGAATTGGCAAGCAACTCCAAGATGGAGATTTGAGCCTGGATCTTCCCGAGATGAGCCAGTAGATCGTAGGTGGTTGCGGATCCTTGAATTTCATTATTTGGTTCGTGATTTGCGACCCCTGTTGGTTGTTTAGCTATTGAGGTGTTTCCCATTTTTTCATCGAGAGTATCGGCCATCAATTGAATGGGTTTGAACACTCAGCCTCTTCGGGTTAGGGAATCAACCTCGCCAGCCTGAAGCTCGATAGGGTCAGCCCCAACGAGAGTAATGGGAGACTTTGGGGTGTTGGCCCCTTGTTTGGAAGATGATCCATTTTCGCTGATCCTGATCATATCGATTTCTAGTGTGTCATCTTCATCATATCGGTCCCACTTAGGTGGATCATTGAAGGTTTGAGGTGAAGGGTTTCCTCTTAGAAGGCCCAAAAGATCTTCTTCGGGCTCTTGAAAGTGACGATCACAAGCAAATATGAATTGACTAGGATCATCTTCTTCGTCTCCACTTTCAACAATGTGAATGATGACATTCTCTTTTGAATTGTCTTGAGCTCCAGGATTTTTGGTCATTGTGACCATATTTTTAGGGAGAGGATTTTTGAAGATGCCTATCTTCTGATTAGGCACCTCGACAGGTTGATTCCTAGGTAGGGCAGTGATGTCCCCTCTATTGATTAACCTTTGAATCACCCGTTTCAAATAAAAGCAGTTTTGAGTATCATGAGCATGGTTTTGATGCCATTTGCACCACCTGCTCTTATCCGTGACTTGAAATGATGGTTCAAATTGTGGCGGGAGATAAACCATGTTGTTAGCCATAAGTAACTCCAGCACTTTTTCCAATGGGTCTTTGAGAGGGTTGAAATTATCCTCTCGCCTTTGGTTATTATTTTGAGCATTGGCTCTAAGCTGACCCCATTGGTTTTGGTTCTGATTGTTGCGTTGAGTAGCTGAACCTTGAGCCGGTCCATTAACGATAATCTCATTAACCTGACCAGAAGTATTCGCCTTGTTATTGTTTTTGTTCTTATTTTGGGGAGTTATTATCGACTTATTGTCGGGCCTGGTGCAGAGGGGTGTCCCTTTGGCCCTTTCATGTCATGCCACCCGCTCGATCATGGAGTCGAAAGAGTGGGGGATAAGACCTTGGTTGAAGAAGGTCCTGTCTTTAGGAGCGACACTCTCTAAGACTATGGAGATTTTGCCTGGGTCTATAAGTGGACATTCCATGACCCGTATCGTCTCCTCACGGAATCGACCGATGAAATCCTTGAAGGATTCTCCTAATTTTTGTTTCGTTGTACTGAGCTCGCCCAGGGAGAGAGGTCTTAGTGTTGACCCGCGGTAGTCAGAGACAAATAGTTTGAACATTTCGTCCAGGGTGATGTGTGGTCGAGCGGACATTGTTCTCTGATGCCAGTTCAAGGCCTCGACGGTCAATGTTTGCGAAAATATGGCCTTCAGCTGGTTAGGCCTATCTCGCAAAGCTCGAACAAAGAGGAGGTACGCATTGACGTGAATCTAAATCACTCTTCCCATTGAACTTGTTTCTAAATGATGGGATGACAAATCCAGGGGGAAGGTCTTCCATGCCTCCAAGGGTATCATGAACATAGGTCTTCGAGGGTAGGTTTTCATGCATGCCCATTCTTACAAGCACATTCTGCATCGCTTTTAGGGTGACTCTGTGTTGAGTCTTTGACATGACAGTAGGCCCACCGATCGGTGGGTTCCCAAGCGCAGACTGATGAATCGAGTCTTGGAATACATGTTGGCCTGTATGAGCCTAAGATTGATGAGCTGCAGTCACCGGGGCAATTAGATACATTTGTGTCTGAGGGGCATATTGACCTATAGGTGTCACCACCGGTTGCAGAAATTGCACGGTTTGTTGGACCGGATGAATTAGAGGGACCGATTGAAGGATCAGCTGACTCGATTGTGCTAGGGGTTGACCTATAACACTAAGATGGTTTGGGATTGACCTGTAAGCTGAGGCGTGAATAGTGTCACCTAGATCAACTAGACTTTTAAGGGTAGCTTGGACACCTATCTCGCCTAAGGGTTGGTCTAGATTGACACCTCTGCTTTGTGCAGTGTTCAGAACATCATGAGCTATACTATGGTGGCTCGAGGTTGGGTTAGATCCATTAGACCTGGGTGGGTCTTGGTTTTCAGGTCGTTGTGCCTCAGAGTTGTCTTGGTTTGAGTTATGGGAATTGGCGTTTGATACTACATGAACATCTTCCTTCACTTGACTCCTACTTTGGTCACCTAAGAGCCCTTCCAGGACGACCCCAGGTCGGACCCCTTAACTATTCAAAGTCTTTCGGGCTAAACTAGGTTTTCAGACTACACAAATCTCAAGATTAGGAGTGGTCCCTTGTGACTTTGCCTCTAATTGAAGACTTAGGCGTTGGATAATGGATTGAACTGAGTTCTATCGATAATCCCAAGGGATCGCGACATACTGGTCCCTAGGATTGGGCAGGTTAGGCTAAAAGTCGGTCGTTGAGCGATCATCATAGTCACCTTGAGTGACTGACATGGTGATTGTTTTTGGTGGGGTTCTAGAATCTAGACTTAGGTAAGATCTAGACTCGACGACATAAAGCAGACCTGGCCTGACTCTAAGGGAAAAACCTTAACTGAGACCTTGGCTAAGACTAGACTGGATAATACTAAACTTGCTAGACTCAATGGGTTTTAGTTCAAACCCTGAACTAGGGTAAGCCTAGTTTAGCTCTAGAGGCAACTCTAAACTTAGACCTATGCTAGAACCTAGACTAGATAGGTACGAGTCTCGGATCAGACCAATAATGGGTTTAGGTTCGGACCTGGGAACCTAGGCGTGGACCTAGAGGGTTGTGATAATCAGACGGAGTATGGACCGGGACTGGATCAAAGTTGAGCTAGGAACAAGCGCTTGACTCGGACCAAAAGGGGGCCCATGTTCGGACCAAGGCGAAACCTGGTTCGGACCTGGGCTAAGCTGGGTATAAGCCTAGACTTGGACCCAGAGGGTTCAGCTCGGACCAAAAGCATGTCCGGATTGAGATCTAAGATTAACCAACAAAAATAAGCAAGCACAACATATGAAAACGTTTGACCTAGATTATAGGTAGCCTTGGCTTAAGAGCGGGTTCCTAACTATTGAAAGGCAGCTAGGCTGGATTTACCAGGTCCTATTATATGTGGAGTTGCTTTGAGGCAAAGGATTATGGAAGGGCGCTCATACTTAAAGTTATGCGAATCCCAACCGCCTCGACTCTCAAAGCTAGGTTCCCCTCACGCCATTAACGTGGATTTTGGGGGTTTTCGAAATATTTGTTTGCTGGTTTCCTGGGAATTCCCGGTCTGGAGTGTGCTGGAGTGTGTAAAGAATCGCCACACTTTGCATGTCATTTGAATGTAAAACCTGTAGGACTTGTTCGGACTTTGATAATATGTACGCCTATGGGAGAATCAATAGAAACTGATATGATGTATAAACGGTGTGGGATTGTGATTGAAGGGCATTTGTTGCCCATAGATTTGATACTTTTGGATATTCAAGATTTTAATATTATTTTGGGTATGGATTGGTTGTCTACCCACTATGCTACAGTGAGTTGTTTTGATAAGACTATAACTTTTAGATGCCCGGGTCAACTTGAACTACATTTTAAGGCCATTAAGGATGTTTCTCCTTTACTCATCATCTCATCCCTTAGGGCCTCTCACCTGTTGGCCAAAATATGTGTTGGATACTTTGCTTACGTAGTAGAAAACCAAGGTTTTCAGTCTAAATTGGAAGAGATATAGATAGTGAGAGAATATCCAGAGGTCTTTCCTAAAAAGTCAACTTCTCTACCCCCGGCTAGAGAGATTGAATTTAAAATAAAGGTGGCCCCTGGTGCTACTCCTATTTCTAAGGCACCTTATAGTATGGCCCCAGCTGAGTTAAAAATACTGAAGGAACAACTGCAGGAATTGTTGGATAGGGGGTTCATCTGACCTAGCGTGTCGTTATGGGGTGCACCAGTTCTATTTGAAAAGAAGAATGATAGGTCTTTGAGGCTATGCATTGATTATAGACAATTGAATTAGGTTAGAGTAAAGAATAAATACCTGTTGCCCAGAATTGATAATTTATTTGATCAACTGCAAGGGGCCCAATATTTTCAAAGATTGACCTTCGGTCTAGGTACTACCAATTGTGTGTTAAGGAAGGTGATATCTCCAAGACCACATTCAGGACCCGCTATGGCCACTATGTGTTTTCAGTCATGCCATATAGATTGACGAACGCCCTAGCCGTCTTTATGGATTTGATGAATGGAGTTTTTAGACCCTATCTGAATGATTTTTTGGTGGTCTTTATTGATGATATTTTGGTGTATTCCAGGATCAGACAGATCATGAACAACATTTAAGAATGATCCTCTAGACTTTAAGGGTGGAAAGGTTGTATGCTACGCTCAATAAGTGTGAGTTCTGGCTTCTAAGCGTGACTTTCCTTGGGCACATTGTTTCCAAAGACGGGGTGGCAGTTGATTCTTGCAAGATTGAGGCTGTGCTTAAATGGGAGAGACCAATGAATGTATCTGAAGTCCACAGTTTCCTAAGACTGACGGGGTATTACAGGCATTTTGTAGAGGGATTCTCGAAGATAGAACTTCGCCTAACCCGCCTAACCCAAAAGGAAGTCAAGTTTGCGTGGTTTGATAACTGCGAGAGAAGTTTTCAAGAATTGAAGAAAAGATTAACTACAACCCCGATATTGACCTTGCTTGAGGGGAATGACGATTTTGTAGTTTATACTGATGCCTCACACAAAGGGCTTGGGTGTGTATTGATGCAAAGGGGAAAAGTTATAGCCTATGCCTCTAGGCAGTTAAAGCCTTATGAACAGAACTATCCCACACATGATTTGGAACTGGCAGCGGTGGTTTTTGCCCTAAAAATCTGGAGACATTATCTGTATGAAACTCAATTTAAAGTATTCACCGATCATAAGAGCCTCAAATACTTGTTTTTCAAAAAGAATTGAATATGAGACAAAGAAGATGGATGGACTTGCTCAATGATTATGATTGTACCATCAACTACCACCCGAGTAAGACGAAAGTTATGGCAGATGCCTTAAGTAGAAAGCCCGTGGTATCAATGGCTCACTTGATGGTTCGAGAAATGAAGCTGTTAGAAGATGCAATAGAGGGGCATCCAACTCTGCCCCTTGATGCTTGGAAAGGAATAATTTCATATATGAGAATAGAGCCACATCTTTTTCAGCAAATCCAGGTAGCAAAAAAGGAGGATCCTTAGTTCATTAAAATTTTCGAGGAAATAAGGTCGGATGGTGAGGACTTTGTCATGGGTAGTGATGATATGTTAAGATTCAAGGGACACGTTTGTGTTCCTAACAATGAGAAGGTAAAAATGGCTATTTTAGAAGAGGCACATCACACCCATTATTCAGTGCATCCAAGAAGCACATAGATGTATCAAGATCTAGAAATAGTCTTTTGGTGGAATAACATGAAGAGAGAGGTAGCACAATTTGTTTTTAAGTGCTTAACCTGTTAGCAAGTAAAAGCTAAACATCAGAAACCAACAGGACAGTTACAGCCCTTACCTGTGCCATAATGAAAGTGGGAGCACCTAACTATGAACTTCGTGTCCGGCCTGCCAAGATCAAGTTCGGGGCATGATAGTATTTGGGTTATTGTACCAGCTCACTAAAGCTGCTCATTTCTTGCCGGTCTGTACTACTTATACCATGGAGAGGTTGGCTCAATTATACATCAAGGAGATTGTAAGATTGCATGGGGTGCCCATTAGTATTGTGTCCGACAGAGACTGCAAATTTACTTCAAGGTTTTGGAATAGCCTGCAGTCGGCTATGGGGACCAAACTTACTTTCAGTACAGCTTTTCATCCCCATATTGATAGACAATCTGAAAGGACCGTACAGACCCTGGAAGATATGTTGAGGTCTTGTGTTTCATATTTCAAGGGAAACTATGATGATCACTTGCCCTTGATAGAGTTTTCTTATAACAACAGTTTTCAGGCCAGTATCCAGATGGTGCCTTTTGAGGCATTGTATGGGAGGAAGTGTAGATTACCCATATGTTGGGATAAGGTCGGTGAGAGAAGACTGTTCAGACCAGAGATTGTTCAAATGAGCTCAAAAAAGATCGCTTTGATTCAAGAAAGACTTAAAATGGCTCAAAGTCGGCAAAAGAGTTATTCCGACAATTGGAAAAGGAAACTTGAATTAGTGGTGGGTGATTGGGTTTTTTTGAAAGTATCACCAACTAAGGGCATAATGAGATTTGGTAAGAAGGGGAAACTGAGTCCACGGTTTATTGGACCCTTTGCGATTTTGGAAAGGATTGGACTCGTGGCATATCATTTGGCCATACCGCCCTTTGAGAAAAGCTCAGCATCCGTTGGAAGAACCAGCGCCGGGTGAGTTGGAGAAGAGGCCAACGTCGAGTGAGTTGGAGAAGAGGCCAGCATCGGGTGAGCTGAAGAAAAGGTCAGCGCCGATTGGAAGAACCAGCGCCGGGTGAGTTGGAGAAGTAGTCAGCGCCAATTGGAAGAGCCAGCACCGAGTGAGTTGGAGAAGAGGCCAGCGTCGGGTCGATTTGTGTGCAGCGCCGACTGTGTCTCTGACTTGCATGAGTTTTGTATGCCACTTGTTATATGCATGCTAATTGAGTGCCACATGTCCAAATTTTACAGTCTTTTAATGACACTTGGCCTATAACCTCAACCCAAGAGTACTTAAGCCCCCTTCCTCACCCATGCCACTCATTCTTACTTCATTTCTCTTTCTCTAAGACACAAGGTGGGAAGCAGTGATTGTCTGTGGGCAGCCATAGTTGGGCAGGTGAGAGCTGAGAGGAGACAAGTGGAGAAGACACCATTGTTAATTAGGTAAGTAGATCCATCACCATTGCATGATAGTCATAAGGATGCGTGGAATTTATGCATGTAAACTGAGAGTATGTGATGTAAGAAAATCCTTACGCCTTTTTATTTAGAAATTTGGGCTCTTGTTCTATGATAAGGGTGAATGTCAAGAATGAATGCATGATTCCTATATTAAATAAGAAATGCATGCTACGCATGATTATGTGCGTGTTCACATTATGAGAGAATGGTTGTTATCATGTGCTTCACCGTGAAATGAAGATCATGGAATGTATGCTTGAGAATTGTTGTATGCCATTGTAAAATTCCAGAAGTTTGCATGTTCTTGTAGGAGGCCTTTGGGCAGTCAAATAGGATCCGATTGACCTCAAACCACCCCATTGGAAAGATATATGAGTCTAGTAAAATGTTTGTTTTTACCCATATTTGAAATTATTTACAAAAATGAAGCTATGTTTCAAAATGGAAAGGTATATCATAATTTATTGTTTTCCTGGATTTTTTATTTATACCTACTGTGTGAATGATGGTATCATAATGCTTATGCTATATGTGAATGGATACCTAATGTGTGAATGATGGTATCATGGTGCTTATGTTATATGTAAATGAATACCAACTGTGTGAATGATGGTATCATAATACTTCGGCTATCTGTGAATGGATACCTACTGTATGAATGATGATACCATGGTGCTTATGCTATAGAGAAAGGGCACCTACTATGTGAATGATGGTGCTAGCAGATGCGATTTTTCACTGACTCCCCATGATAGGACGAGACTCAGGATGTGAGTAGTTGGGAGGGTCGCGCCCCCCAGATCTTTGCGGGCACTACACATTGGGTCATCTAATAGTAGTGTAACGCCCTCTCGCCAAAAGGGCACAAGGAGAGGGTAGTGTCTTGAAAGGCCTCTGCCTATCGAAAACCCTAAAGCGCGCTGGAATGTGTGTGTGTGTGTGAGGGCCTTACAAAGTGGGTCTTCCACTTGTCATGTTCCACCCTCCTGAGTGAGGGTAGAAGTCCCAAGTTCAGGATTGGCTTAACCTGGCAAATGCGGCTTCTACTTCAGGAGTAGATAGATCTATTTGCCTAACTTATTTATGCACGAGCTCTTAACTGAAATTGTGATCTGTTGTCTTTATTACTCTACTTTAAGAAAGGTGATCGTGACTTGCATTAGATATATTGAACTACCTTTCTCACATTTCTGTTAGAGTGTGAGGAGCATATAGAGGAACCTTATTTGATACATGTATATATGTACATATGTGTGTGTGGCGTATTTTGTTATCACTATCATGCTAGTTGGAATGCAATGGTGTAGGTCTACTAACTGAGCTGTTAGCTCATTCCATCTTATTTTCATAGATGTAGAGTAAAGAGTGTTGACACCTGTGCTTAAGGTGGGTGACCATTGGGGGAAGCTAGAAGTCAAGAGGTTGGAAAGCCGTCCTTTGAAGACTTTCATTGTATGTTTCGGATGTCTCAATAATATGTGGTGTACCTCATTTTGTTTATTTTGGGCCAGTAGTGTCTTGAAGGAATTGTAAAGACTTTTTAATATTGGATGAATTAGATGGCCATACTTTTGGAATTGTTATTTGTTTTGATGAATAGTTTTATTCTTGTTTTCTTTTACGGTTTTCTCTAGATTCCGCGTTTTCATGCGTTGAGCCACTCCCACCTGAGTGTTGTTGGCGACCTCCGGTTGCGATCCCGTACTCTGTCGCCCTCCGGCAGGGGTCAGGGTGCAGGGTCGTGACAGGTATGGGCCATTGGCGTGTGAAACAGTTAAAATCATATATGATCGCAATTGCAATGGCTAAAAGGGCAAGGTTTCAAAAGAATTCAAGACACATTAGATTTGAATTCTATTGCATCCAAGATGATATAGAAAATGGTGACGTTGATTTGGCTTATATACTCATAGAGGCTATAGCATGCGGACCCCATGAGAGAGGATTGGCACCTAATGTTTTTAATGGTCATGTACAGTGCATGAGATTGAAGGTGCATGATAATTGGGAGCATTAAATGAGGCATGGGGAATTTGCATGAGCATCTGCTTGTTTATGGGGATATCCATGTAACTATGTAGAGCAAAGTGTTACTCAAATGTGTGCATAGAGGACATAGTATTCCCCGGGAACATAGTGTTGCTTGGGAACATGGTGTTGCTCATATGTGGATATTGAGAGCCCATAATGCTTATGGTAATTGGATCTAAGAAAATATAATGTTTTTATGCATCTTCTAGGCCTCTAACGACCATATGGGAGAACATTGGAATTATGGTCTTTCAAGGCCTTGTGTACAATGCCGAGAAGGCTCTCCATTCACCATCTCCCTCCAACTGTATTCTTAGCTTACTAGAGATGACGTTCATCTAGTCAGTCCCTTTGCCAACCACACGTGTCTATCTTTTTTATCACCTCATCATTCACAACATGTTCTGTCATCAGGTTGTTCTTTTCCTTCAATAATTATGCCTAGGGGACATGAGGTATTCTTTATTGCTTGGGGTAATAATGTTCCCACTATCTAACAAGCATTGTTCAAAGTCAGTGGGAGTGACCCGGAACATAGTGGCTACCGAAATCGTTTACAACTGGGATCCGGATAAGCCAAAATAACCCAGATTAAATGAGGTAAAGTTCATGGACCATATTGTGAAGCAAGAGGATTTAGTGTTTTCCTCTAAATAGGAGCAGTATGACTACATACGCCTCATGTCGTGTGTGCCAGGGTTTGGGATCAGTGTATCCTAGATTGTTGGAGATATTTTGTGTATAAGCTCTGTGTGAGAAAAGCTAGGCTCTTAAAGGACATAAGTCCAAATCCCTGACATATGCAGCTTTCTCATAGCATGTGCAACGACAGCCGCATTTTGGGAAGTTGTTATGATGAGGTAAGATCCACGTATCAGAACTGCACATACGTGTTGAGAGAGCACCCCCACATCCGCTTTAGTGCATGTCCTCAAGGGGCACCTATAATCTACTGAACACTCTTGGATCCATCCACTTATCGTTTAGCTTTGACAGGTCTACTCATGTCCTAACTGAAAGTTGTGACTCATAGATGCTTGTTGGGTTATCTAAGAAATTCGATTGGATTTTTTGGTCTAGCCCAATGGAGTACCACATAACCCGATGTCCTGTGGGATCCTGATTTCCCAATTGGATTTATGAGAACTATTAGACCATGACATTTTGATGAGAAATAATAAAAACTAATTTATCAAGAATTTAGATAATTTTTTGGAATTTTATTTCAAAGGAAATACTTTATTAAAAATTGTTGTGTGCTATTTTCAAATGAGGACATTCACACATGTGTCGTGTGGGACAAAAACACTTTATTATAATGTTGATAAGTATAAGTTCTTTATGGCACATGTGTGGTGACATGTAAGTTTTCACATATGGGAGTTTAAAGATTTTATATTTTTAATAAAATCTTTAATATTCTATTTTGTGATTTGAAAACCATTAGATTGTTTAAATGGAGTGTTGTGATTGGTGTTAAAAAGATAAGAGAGAACACATCATGATATGGGATGATGTAATATTCCCCCATGATAAAAACACTTCATTACATTAAGTGAAGTGCCAAACTTAACAACTAAGGACGCAATGGGAACACATCATAACATAGGATGATGTAGTGTCCCCCCATGATAAATACACTTCGTTAGATTAAATGAAGCGCAAGACTTAAAAACTAAGGAAACAAGGGGTGGCACGCCACCATTATTAGGGTTTTTCAAAGTTCAAATTAAATCAATGCTAGTGATTGATTGTTTTCGAGATCTATGGTTGAGATGAGTTCATTTTGAAAATTAGCGTTTATGAGCACTGAAGAAATTATTGGACTATTGGAGGTCTTATGTAGGCATGGTGATAAGGGTTTACTCAATCATCACCATCCATGTGGTAGCCATCAATGGAAAGTGATTAATCTAAGTCTTTAACCTCTCTCGGCCTTTGGATCACTCAATGGGTGGTTAATATCTAACTTAGGTCTAATGCCCAACGTGAAAATTATATAAAAAGACTACATCCGACTTCATTTAACTTGCTTGCCTACGTATTTAATTCTCCATCTCTTCTCCTCAAGAAGGCCACACCCCACTCCCATAGCTCTCTTCTCTTCATCACAAAGTTCATGACTTGCGCTTCTTACCATCAAAAATAATTATTGCATGCTTCCACCCATGAAGTGTGATCCTTCAAGCCTCATCACGCACCCCATCATGACTGAAGGTTACTGTTGTGTCATGCTGTGCTGGAATTCATCATAACAGTATGCTAAGTTGCTGAAACTTTCGTCTTACAGATCATTAATGTTTGAGTTAAAGAGCTTTTATTATCCTCCCATTTGTTGGTATAATTTTGGTCCTATTTAATGCAACTGTTATGGCATATATGTTGTTGTAAATGCATGAGGTACATATGAGTGAGTTCTTGGTGTGCTTCACACACCAAGCCTAGCCCACTTGATCTCATAGGTGGTTGGAGGTTTCAACCAAACCCTGAGGCCTAAACTATTCTATGTTGGCCATGTTTTCTCTTGTTTTAGCTCTCATGAACCTATGTCCCATTTGAAGTCATTTTGGACTTCTTTATAAGAGTGAGATTTTCATGGTGTGGTGGTAGTGCGATTGTTTACCAAGATTAGATCGAAACCACACCTTTCTTGCACTATCGATTCTGATTGATAGTAAGGGTTGTGACTATACTGTTGTGGTATTCACGGGGTAGATGTTTGGAATCGGCTTTCTGTATGACATATTAAACTCATGCACATTTACTTCTTTAGTCTTTGCTTTGGATGTCCTTTATTTCAATTAAGTTGGAAAAGAGCAATGCTTGAGTTGTAAGTTAGTCATTGTATGTCAAGGACTATTGTAATTTCTATCTTGTAATTTGTAGTAATTTGGGATTTTCCCAAGGTTCAATCGAAGTTTATGTAAAGTGCGTTTAAATTTTTTTGTTTTGTATACCATGTGTGATTCCCGTAGTAGTACTTCACCTATAGTCTATTAGGTCCAAGTCTAGATCTATAGAAGTTTAAGTCTAAAGGTCAAGCCAAACCAAAAGTCTAGGTCCCGCTAGGCTTGAGTCTTGATCTCTCTTGGTTTGTAGCTTGGGCTACCTAGGTTCAAGTCTAGGTTCAACTAGGTGTGAGTGTTGGTCCAACAAGGGCCCGAATCTAAGTCTAGGTTTAGGTCTAGCTTTCTAGCCCTAGGTCTGAATCCTAGTTACAGCCCAAGTCAAAAGTCCAAATCTGGGACCACATTTAGGTCCACATCTAAGGCTCAAGTCCAATCCAGAGCTAAGGTCCAAGCCTACTCTAGGTCAAGGCTCATTTTTAGGCTAAGTTCTAGACCGAGGTCCTTTCGAGATGAGCAATTTGCAGAACTACTGATTGGGACGTCAGGTGGACTCAAATCCACATTGAGTTTATCAATTAATTGACATGGACATGATGCAGTCTCATTGGAGTTAATCATTGTTACAGTGTGGATGGCATTGATTTTAATGATTCTATGAGTGCCACCTCATTTACGTAGATCCTGATCTTGCAATCTAGCATTTGGAGGGGAGCAATTAATAGGCAAGAATGATAGGCACTGGCCATATAATCATTGGAAATTCAGGGCCTCTTCATGAGAGCCGGACAATAGTAAAGGATAATTTTTGTGGACGTCATAGTAAAGGATAATAATTTACCCACTAGAAGAAAATTGAAGACTTCGAACCAATGGTTTAAAAACCGGATCGGTGACCTGGATCGGGCTTTCTAAAAATCGATCCGGATCGGCAAATCGGCGATCCGGATCGGCGAATCCGCGATCCGGATCTGAATCGGGTGAATCGGTCAGAATAAAGC
>NW_006495273.1:11438901-11460995 GCF_000471905.2 Amborella trichopoda | reverse complement strand
AGACTTTCAGTGCTGGACTAATAATGGAGACTTGTTAATTTCTTCGGCAAAAGTTAAGAAACCGTTAAGAGAATTTCATGAATTCGACAAATAAGGATAGGGAACCTGAAGGTCAGGATTTCGAATTGAGATAATGTTAGGAGCAGTGTTATGAAACACAACTCGACCAAAGTACTCGGATCTTGGCCAAGGCAAGTTTTTTGTGCGAGTCCGAGTAAATCGCCCAAGTTCAGTCTTATTTTTTTGTTTTCTCTTTTTAAAGATAGAATAGACATAATATAATCTACCTCCAATTAACATTAATGTCGAGGCATAGTGGGTTAGTATTGCCGTCTCCGGGCTCCTCATTCATGAAGGATGCTGGATTTGTATTTTAACTCTGGCTGGCAGTCATATTTTAACTCTGGCTGTTGAACGTAGTCTTTTGGCAACATGAAATCGGGGGGATTCGAACCACTTGCGATGTGCCTGAGCACCATCCAGAGAGCCATCGTGCAACTTTTGACTTGAAATGGACATAGTAATTAATATGAACTTTGGCTGCTGTAATTTAACTCCGGCTGGCTGTTGTATTTTAACTCGGGCTGTTGAGGATGTTCTTTTGGCCACATGAAATCTGGGGTCTTCAAACCACTTGGAATGTGCGTGAGCACTATCAAGAAAGTCATTGTGCAACTTTGACTTGAAATGGATATAGTAATTTACATAAACGTTAAAAATTTGCGTGCACTTTACGTCGACAAAACTCACCTCGCCCATAGGGAGAGGCCGAGGCACTCGGACGAATCCGAGTGGCCTCGGCCAAATCTCAGAACAGAGGTTGGGAGAAATTCAAGATACACAACCACGCACCGAAAAAGACAAGTTAATGGCATAGCTCATGCCAACTGACGATAATTTTGTATGGAATCGATGTGCATTTGTTTCTACACGGAACTCTTCTGAAAGGAAATTCTATCCATACTCTTTCTCTTGTTCTAGTTTTTCACTGGAAATGTTTGAAGATCCTTAGTATCAATTCTCTTTTTCAACTATCAAATCCCAATTAGCTGCCTTCTTCGGTCTCAGTGTGGAGATGGCTTCTAGAAACAAGGCAGGCATGTTTCACACATGGGTGGCTTTCTTTATCATGTAGCGCTCCAGAAAATTAGGCCCACCAAAAATTTGGCTCAGATAGAAAGCTGGCAACATGTGCCAACACTCAAATATTCGTGGATGAAAGCTCCTGGTTTTTATCATTTCATTCAACAAAAGACAACGCAATAAGGACCCGCTAAGTACTTTGTGGAAATTGGAGGCATTATAAGGATTATCGACAAATAAAGAAACAAGAAAAATGGATTCCCATTGACTAGCCCTTGGAAATTCGAGCAAAACTCTGGACATTCCTTACTTCTCAACAAGCTAGGAATAGGACCATTTGTGGCAGATTTTACACCACGGAATTTGAGGTATGCTGGTCCATAGCATGTACAAATGCAAGTATTGGGTTAATTTTTCTTGCACACGACACACATTCGATAGATCCCTTTTATAATTTCCAGAATTCCATCTTTTCTAAATCTTTCCATTCTCTTAAATACTATGTGCCCTAATCTCATATGCCATAGAAAACCATCAACATCATTCGAAGATGAGACATAAGCAACTACCTCTTTTATTTCAGTGGAATAAAGACCGGCTAAAAGTAGACCGGTCATGACAATCTCATCATGTATTTTCACGATCACCTTATTTCCGGAGAAGGTGGTGATAAACCTGGTATTAACTATCCTCGGAAATGAAACCTAACACTTCTTCATATCATTAGCATAAAGTGTTTGTTTCATAACCAGGACTATTCCATTTTTTATCTCAAGAGCAAAATCACCAACATCAAGAACATCGGTCTTTGGTTCCCCCCATGTAAATGTGTTGCTCACCCGGCCCCACAGGTTTGAAAGCGTGTAAGCCATCTTTGGTGTTTGACACGTGAGCAGTAGCTCCTGAGTCAAGATACCAAGATGCACCCTTGGGGTCGGCTAGCAATGCGTAGAACACCGCACATGCAAGTTCTTTATTAAGCCCCGGGTTCTTATTGAACCAACAGTCCTTATATGGCTAACTATTTTGCATTATGTAGCAATTCCTAATATATCTCTTTCCCTTAAAGTTATTCTCTTTCACACTTCTTTTTCCCTCTCCCTTCTTATTTTTCATTTTACCCTTCCTTTTATTAGGCTTAAAGTAAGGTTGAGAATTTACCATATGTGCCACGTTTTTTTGGTGCCAGTGCACTTGAGCTTTACACTTCTCCTCTTCAGCCTTGAGCAATGTGATAACTTCCTCTGGCCTAGGACCAATCTCTCAAGCAGCAAGGGATGAGATAAATATCTCTCAAGAAGCAGGAAAGTATTCAACTAGTGCACTACTTGCATAGGTTCCAATGGCCACAGCTCGATCAGCTCCGTGTCTCGAACAAGTGCCTTGAAAGAGTGCATGTGTTATGTTATCTTTCTTCCCTCAGCCATTTTCATATCACTATATTTCTTCATTATTAATGATTTTATCATGAAAGGAGGAGCATGACTCTTTCTCGAGCCGATCGTGCAAGCCTTTAGCAGTTCGAATTGGCTCATACTCGGATGCGTCATGGAAAAAAGCAAGATGTGCATTGCGTGTATAGTATTATGCCTCCACTAAGCATATACATCTCTTGTAGCCTAAGATGTATCACTTCTAGGATGGGAAGAAAGTGTTCAATAAGTATCACACACAAACTCTACTCATAAATCACATAGCAAATCTTGTGCTTCCATGAGAAATACTTTATCCCATTAAACCTTTCGGTCTTTAAGATCTCAAAGATAAAACTGCATGCAGCTATATGTTGTTGTCTTAAATGAATAAAAGTCTCCAATAAAATAAATAAATCAACCTAATGGCATCAAGAAACAATTACTCTTATACCAATAAAAGTTTGACTGGATGAACTAACACGGTATATGTGATTTTATATTTTTTCTCTTTTCTACCGGCTCAAACAATTATAGAGGTCTAAATACAACAAAATAAGCTCAAATTATATAATACGAGGTTCTCACTTGCAGTCACTAATCAAAACTCTTTTATTTAATTAAAAATTTACGTAAACTCTTGTATGGATCAAGAAATATAAACTGCATATCATAAAACAAGATGCCAGAAGATTATTTCAACTGGACTTTCCACACCCCACTCTTGGTCTCCTCCTCCGATGGCGCACAAGATCAATGTCTATCTCAGAGCTTCATAGTATGGGAACCTTATGCGAACCCTTTTAAATCAAAGATCAATAGTGGAACTCGTAGTAATCAAAGGATACCCCTCTCTTAGACTCTAGGGTTGCGGTGTCCCCCTATTTCTTGTTCTCAAAACTATTTTCTAAGGGAAGCTAGAGAGATGAAAGATCAAGAGAAAGATGGAGAGAGAGTGGTGTGCCACCTTGTTAGAGAGAGATAGATAGATGTGACGTGTAGAGAAAGGGTGTTCCCATAGAGGTTATTTATGAACTTTCTTTAGTGTTAGGGTTTCTTAGGTTTACTCATCTTTATGGAGAATCAATCCAGGCCATAGGAGACATGTAGGGTGAGAGATCTTAACTTTACAATATTTAGGTCAGCCATCATGATTAAATAGAAGGTGCTAGGACCTTATCCTTCAGTTTCCTTAACCTAATCACATCAATTAAATAAAATGTGAAAATGTATTACATATTCCATTTATTTCTATATTCCCTCTTGCAAGTGCTTCCTTTAAAAATCAAATCTCTTTAATTTTCAAAACTTTCATTTTTTATTTCAACTTTATTGAGTGCCTTGATGGCCTCAACACAAAATAGGAAACAAGATGCAATAAGTGGGGCGTGTCTCTCATGGGGCCTTATGTGAGCCCCATGCACCACCCACATGTGTTTTTATGGTGGACCCCATATATTTTATGATCTATGTAATATGTAAAATGATTTTTAGAAAAATTAATTATTTGTTTTTGTTTCTGAATATTTAAAGGAAAATTGCTTCATGCGACGGGGACTGCTTTTCTATATTTGTATCCTCGAGGTATAAGGCATCCATCTTAAAGATGGTAGGTGGCCCATCTAAACAGAATTGAAACTAATAGTTCAAAAGTTTTCTTCATAGAATTATTATTTTAATTTACAAAAATTTTATTTAATTTTTTCATATTCATGATCTCCATGTTAGAGATTACATGGCCTTAAAAATTAGGTCCAAAAATTCATCTCAAAAATAGATTTTTAAGTGGTGACTCATTTCTACATAGACTCATAGAAATTATGTCCATATTTAAAATACTGAAAATTTAGTTTTTCGCTATTTATAAATATGTTTAGAGAAAACAAATATCCAAATGTCATTTAAGATCTAAATATCATTTAAGATAAAACTAATTCTTATTAAATTAATTTAATGGGATTTGGATCCAATTATATTAAGGAAATATTAATTTTGTTGAAACTCTCAATCTTCTATTATGGACTATAACCCACATTCACTTTCTCAAATTGACCCAATAGTTCCTATGACTCACCGACCATCGTAGGAGTTCATAATTGGGCTATCAAAGCCAGCTAATAGGTGAGGGGATACAATTATTGTCTATGGATTACAGGTTCCCCCTAGGGATAAGTCTAAGGTCACATAGATAAGGTGCACACATAACTCCAAGTTGCAGATGGAGGTCATCCCTCACACAAGTACCATGTCACCCTTAATGGTGATTTACTTTTCCGTTGCGGCTATCATATGTACTTATTGTATGATGGTTCAAGATGAGGCTTTGGCTCTCGTCCCTCCAAGCCTACCCTCACATACAAGGGTTACATACTCTTTTGGCTCACTATCTCTGACCTTATCAAGGGTTAACCCTGCTAACACTCATTAGTTGTGCTCTATTCGAAGGTATTTAGGATTTTGTAACTCAACTGACCTAGCTCATTAAGCCTAGTCTGAGTCTCGGCAAACATCATTTGTCAATGTCGATCCCTCTGGACCATACTCCCACTGAAATTCTTCGATACACTATATCAAAATTTGATTACATTCACAAGGCCTTTAATGGCGGCAAATACCCAAAATGCCCATCCCCTCACCACCACCACCACCACCCACCCCCCCCCCCCGTTTCCCTAAAAAGGAAAACTTAGGTGCAATGTGTGCTTTGTTGTTAGTCCAAAAAATATACATATCAATAAATAAATAAAATCGATTACCAACTTACTCGAATATGTCCTTAAATCACATGAGGGACTTAAAGTTCCAGGCCAAAACCTAAAGACCAAGTCATCAGGTGACAGGCTACCTTGAGAGTCCTCTTTGGTGAATCTCATTCACACCTTTCTCATCCATCTCTTTACTTGAGGGGTTAATCTCTTTTTATAGAGAACTATTTTGTTTGTAACTCTCACATTCATGGTCTATAGGAGTTAAGATTCAAGTATAACTCCTGTCTTAATTCCCTTAAGTGCAGCTAATTAGGATTAACAAATTGTCACTAACCTATTAATCCTATGTAATGAGTTAAACATGTCATTAGTACCCTAATGACTCACTTAATAGGATGTCATCCAAGCATTCCTACAATTTGTATTTGATTTTGTAGATCTATAATATAAAAAAACAATTCTTATAAAGAATCCAAACACATCACTGGGTTTCCCCTCCAATGGCACTGGGTTTTCCCTCCAATGGCACTGGGTTTTCCCCCTAATACAACATCTTATAAAAGCTCCAAATATGGATCCTAGTACGTAGTATTGCCTCATGTCAACTACATGGGATTTCACATATATTATACAATATGGCTTTTGTACCATTATTTAAAAATAAATTCGCAAGATAAAAGGGCCTAATAAGCCACATTTCCAACATCTCCCACTTGGCCTGAAGGCCCTTTAACATCTTATACATGGTATTTCCTCATGTTTTTCACATGGGATTTCCATAAACACAGCCTGAAGGCTCTTTAACATGTTGTACATGGCATTGCATCATGTTTTCTATATGGGATTTCCATATACCCACCGATATGGTTTTATGCACCATTATTGGATTTCCATTTAGACTTGTCTCAGTCCCATAGCTACTACATGTTTGTCGAATATGTCATGGCTCAAAGCCTTAGTCAATGGATCTGTAATCGTTTCATTTGAAGGTATATAATCAACTGTTATATCTCCATATTCCACCATCTCGAATTATGGTGGTACCTCCTTCGAATGTGTTTGGATTTAGAGTTTAGTTTTTAATCCTTGATAATGGCAATGACTGCTTGATTATCACATAGTATGTTTATAGGTCCATTTTCAATGCATTCCAACTTTAAATCGATGAGGAAACTTCTCAACCAAACAACCTCTTATAATCTTAAACTGCATGCCACTTATTCTACTTCTATGGTTGATAAGGCAACACAATTTTGTTTTTTACTGCACTATAGTACAACACCTTCACCAAGTGTGAAAATGAAACCCGAAGTGGATTTACTATCATTATAATCACCACTCGAATCGGCATCAGAGTAACATTGAGGCCTTCTGAAAGAACATTGATAGTGCAACTTGTATTTTTTGTTCCGTCGATATATCTTAGTGTCTTTTTTACTGCTTGCCAGTGTATCATTTTTGGGGTTTTTTTGATATCCGCTAACAAATCCAATAGCAAAACATAGATCTGGTCTAATGCATGACACAACATAATCTCCCAATTGCTTGAGCATATAAAATATCTCTCATATCATCATTATCATTAGTAGGACATAAATCAATAGATAATTTAATTGCTTTATCAACAGCAATAGAGATGGCTTGTATAAATCCATTTTAAACTTTTTAAGAACAAATTCTAAATAATGCTCTTGAGATAAACTAAGCATCTTATTTGATCTATTTCAATTCCTAAAACATATAATGCAAACCCCATGTCTTTCATTTCAAAATTATATTTCACCCATGATTTTGTTTCATTAATCATATCCATGTCATTTTCAGCAATCAAAATATCATCTACATACAAAGACAATATCACTATCTTACTCCTACTAATCTTAATATAAATACAATGATCACTTTCATTAGAAACAAAACCAAGTTTCATAATAGCATCATGAAATTTTAAATACCATTGTCTAAAAGATTGCTTCAATCCATAAAATGATTTGATTAGTTTGCGCACTTTATTTTCTTTGCATCCTTCAGGTTGTAACATGTATATCTCTTCGTTTAAATTTCCATTAAGAAATGCAGTTTTAACATCCATTTGAAACAATTTTAAATCAAGGTTGGCCACAATGGACATGAGAAAAAGTTTTAACAAAATCTATGTCTTCCTTTTGGTTATACCCTTTAGCAACATGTTGTGCTTTATATTTATCTATACTACCATCAGCCTTGAGTTTTCTTTTTAATATCCATTTGCAACCAATAGGTTTTCTCCCACTAGGCAAATCTACCAACTCCTATATATGGTTTTTAGCTATAGAATCCATTTCTTCATTCATAGCCTTAGTCCAAAAATCAGATTCGTTAGAATTCATAGCTTCTTTATAATTGGAAGGTTAGGAAGTATCTTGATAAATAAAGTCATAATATTGGTCTAAAGTGTCCATGTAAATAAAACTTTGATATGGTTCTAAATAATATGGTGCTATTCAAATCCTAGAACTTCTCCTAGGTTCATTGCCATCTACATTAGTAAGTTCAAATGCATCATTCCCACTATCCATGTAGTTATCAATGTTTTCTACATTAGGTTCATAATTTTCTATGTTTTCATTTACTCCTTTGTTTTTATCTAATCATGTATATCTATAAGAGAAAGTTTGCATATTTTCATATGTTCTTCTAAGATATATGCATCTCTAGAATCAACCAAAGATTTGGTCTCATGGTCATAAAACCTATAACCCTTAGGAGTAACAGAGTAACCTATGAATGAGCATTTTCTAGTTTTGGCCTGCAACATAGATCTCTCATGGCTCATGATAAGTACATAAGTATCACAACCCCAAATTTTTAAATGTTCCAATCGAGGTTTACGTCTAGTCCCTAACTCATAAGGTATTTTCTCTATGAATTTGAGGGAACTTGATTTAAAATATACACAACAGTATGCAATGCTTCACCCCAAAATATTGAAGACCAGTTGGCATGTCTCATCATTGATCGTAACATTTCCATAAGAGGTCAGTTACGCCTTTTGACAGCACCATTTTGTTCGGGTGTGTGGGGCATGGTCTTATGGTGTATTATCTCATTTTATTTACAAAAAATATCAAACAAATTAGACCAATATTCCCCTCCTTAGTCTGTTATAAGGATTTTAATTCTTTTATCTAATTTGTTTTCAACTTCTAATTTAAATTCTTTGAACATATCTAGTGCGTCAGATTTTCTACTAATTAGATAAATATTACCAAAGCTCGAATAATCATCAATGAATGAAGTAAAATATTCCATACCCATATGTGTTTCTACATTAAGTGGCCCACAAATATCAGAATGAATAATAAACAATAAATCACAAGATCTTGTTGCTTTACTAAATGGTTTTCTACTCATTTTACAAGATAAACATGGTTCACAATTTTTACAATCTAAATTCGTCATTTTAGGAATTAACCATCATTAACAAGTCTAGAAATTATATTTCTACTAATATGACCCAAATGCATATGCCACAAAAAAAAAGAAGTTTCATCATCACACACATTCAACTAAGCAGAAGAAGATGAAATTTTATTTATTTTATCAAGCAAATACATATCCCCTCGAGCTTTCCCCCATACAATGAATTTCCTATTAATCCCAATTGAAACTTTCCCTTCCCTGAAACAAACTTCATATCCCTTGGCATTAAGCCTCCTGACCGAAAACAATTTACAACGCATGGAAGGAGCATAAAGAGTGTCAGAAAGGAGCAAGAAATTCCCATTTGAGATGGCTAATTTATAAGTGTCAACACCCAATACATCAGACTTAAAATCATTGCTCATAAAGATGACATGTTCCCCAACGTTAAGCTCTTTAAGTTCCACAAAACCCTCTCTAGATCTGGATATGTACTTAGTGGCCCTAGAGTCCACCCACCAATTATTAAGATACACATTACCTATTAAGCAATGAGCCACTACACACAAGTAGTCAAGACCTTGGTTGGGTGTTTTGGATGCCCCCTTCTTTTGGCATTGGGATTTGAAGTGTCTCATCTTCCCACAAATAAATTATGTCCCCTTGGGTCCATTGTGCATAAGATTTTCATTTTTATATTCAAAATGTTGCATTTTATTATTGTTCCAAGGTTAATAAGGTTTTCTTTTGTTCAAAGATTCTTCATTTCAAGGGTTTTGAGTTTGAGCAATGCAAAGTGCATCAGCCCTCCTTGAAGATCTACGATCCCCTTCATATTTCAATTCAACAACAAGATTTTGAGGTGTATGATCCTTGCGATTTAAAGATAAAATAGTCACTGCAGATTTTCGAGAATTAAGCAAACTATTCAGTAAAGTTAAAACTTATTGTTGATCATTCAAAACATAACCCGCACTTAGAAGTTGTTTGCCCAACAAAATCATTTTCATAACATGTTCAACCACATAGTCATTTTCCTTCATTTTAAAAGAATAATACTCTTGAGTCAATACTCTTAAATTACTCATTGAAGTCACCCCAAATTGTATATCCAATTCATCATAAATATCTTTGGCATTTTTAAATTCATCAAAGCTCAATAATAATTAATCATCCATGTTTCTCAAAATTATGTTCCTACACTTCTTATTTTCTTTTTTTCAATTAGCTTAAGCTGAACTTTTTGCCCTATTGCTAGCATCAGTGTGCTCAATAGGAACTACAGCTGAATAACTACAGTGAATATATAATCTAAATTTTCATGCTCTAAGATCAAAGCTAATCTTCTTTTCCACATATTATAATTCAGCCCATTGAGTCTTTTTATCTTCAATTCAAGCTTTTGATCCATGAATGATAAAAAATTATAGACCAAGAAAAAATAAATCTAGTTTATAACTGCAATCTCACCAGGCAATAGTATGAAGTATCAAGAAAGAGAGTTCAAGAAAAAAAATTGTAACAATCTATGAATTGAAGAAGTCTTGATGTGAATCCAGCTCAATCAATAATTCTTCCATCCATTCTTATCAGATAATACCCAAATTGTAAAACAAACAGCAGCATACGGGGCTCCAGTAGAAAATTTTCTCTCTCTAGATTTGGGGAAAAAGATAGAAATGAGTGATAATAACAAAATAGATGATCCAATTGATCAAACAACAGTAAAAAAGAAAAGAATTACAGATTATAATAACGCCAGAGAAGAGGAAAATCTATTATCTCAGATAGGGGGAAATGTTTTTTTCGATTCTACAGTAGGGTTTACAAGCTTTGTCTATAGTACTTCATAGCAACAGGGTTTACAAGCTTTGTCTATAGTACTTCATAGCAACAGGGTTTACAAGCTTTGTCTATAGTACTTCATAGCAACTAAAATACGAAGGGAATGAAGCACATACCCATTACATAGCCGTTAGAATGCACAACCCATGATCTAAGAAGTAATTTTAGCAAGAAATAGTCATGCCTGCTGAAAAAAAAAAAAAGTGAAGCAATTTTGACAAGAGACAACATGTCCATTTTAGAAGAAAATGAAACAGTTATTTTTTTCTTTTTCCTTTTTTTGCAAGAATCAGCCATATCCGTTGAGGGAAAAAAAAAATATTACAATTTCTGCTCATGATCAATGGCAATGAATATTTGCAAGAAAAAAAAACAATCATCTGTTGAAGGAACAAAAAAAAAAATGCCATTGAAGAGCCCAAAAAAGGAAGAGAATATATGGAACATACCTTTCTCGTTCCTCATCCCGCTCGCTACTCTCTGATCATTGATTCCCAAGATACCTTGGATGAGCCTTTGCCAAAAATATTAGAAGTCCTTTGGAATGAATTGAGAGAGAGAGGAGAAGGGTGCAGGGGTTTACCCCTTTTCCCTTTTCTTTCACGGGAGTTATTGATCAAATATATCTTTGTGTCTAAAAAAATGTGTTTTTATGGAATGGACAAAAATGCCGTTATAAAAGACTTTTTGATAACTACGCATAAATTGGAATATGTCAATTTATTACGGCCATTTCAAAGACATCACTATAGAAGTAAAAAACGGACTTAAAACCAATAGCCCTGATTTATTTATTTTTTTATTGACACAAAAAGACTTCTCTGTGTATCGATCTTTATGATATAGGCAAAAATAATAATAATAATAATAAATGAAAAGTTGATCCAACAAGTTGTATTTGGAAGTTGATATAACAACCTCGCTCTGATACCACTGTTAGTCCCAAAAAAAAATATTTCAATAAATAAATAAAATCAATAACCAAGTTACTCAGATCTGTACTTAAATCACACGAGGGACTTAAGGTTCCATGCCAAAACCTATAGATCAAGTCATCTGGTGACAGGCTACTTTAATAGTCCTTTTTGGTGAATCTAATTCACCCTTTTTCTATCCATCTCTTTACTTGAGGGGTTAACTTCTTTTTATAGAGAACCATTTTGTTTATAACTCTCACATTCATGGTATATAGGAATTGAGATGTAAGTATAACTTCTGTCTTAATTCCCTTAAGTGCAGCTAATTAGGATTAACAAGTTGTCACCAAACTGTTAATCCTACGTAATGAGCTAAACATGTCATTAGTATACTAATGACTCACATAATAGGATGTCATTCAAGCATTCCTACAATTTGATAAAAGATATTTAGAAATTAAATAATTTTGTATTTACAATATAGATAAACAATTTTTTCAAAGAATTCAAACACATCACTGGGTTTTCTCTCCAGTGACACTAGGTTTTCCCTCCAGTACAACATCCTACAAAAGCTCTAAAAATAATCCCTAGTATATGGCATTATCTCATGTAAACAACAAGGGATTCACATATACTATACAATATGGCTTTTGTACCATTAGTTAAAAATAAATTTCAGGGATAAAAGGGCCTGATAGGCCACATTTCCAACATTTGCATGGTGGACAATGGTGTTAAGTATTCTTGTGGACCACTAGCATCAAGTTTTTGATAATCTTCAACCTCCCTCTCTTGCTGTAAATATATCATATCAACAAGGCTATCCATCACTCTTACCTTTTGAGGAAGCTTTGAATCAAATTTTGGTTTGTGTTAGACGCCTTGTGCATAAAATAAGAAATCCCAATATTATCATATATTATTTTTTTATTTAAATTAATTGATAAAAAATGGTTTAAAAAATGGGAGTTAATGGTTCTAGCACATTCCATATGATCTTGATGGCTTATTTATGAAATGGAGGGTTCATATCTCTCACTCCACAAGTCATCCAACCCCTTGAAGGCACTATGAAAAAGTGGATGGACCCTACCCAATATTCTCTGCACAAATCTCTATCTCTCTCTCTCTCTCTCTCTCTCTCATGAAAAATAAGGAGCACACCCCACTTAGAAGGTTACTCTCTCTCTTTCCCATATGGTAAGGAAGGGGCATGCCCCACTCATGGTGTATTGATCTCTTCTCCCATCTTGTTGAGTTACCGTAAAAGGGTTTAGGTGCAATTAAGGAGATGCTATCTCTCTCAACTAGGTTATCAAAGGGTTCTACCTAAGGTTGAGATTTGTGATTGAAAATAATTCATGTTCCATTGGAGGGTTTGACCTAAACTTGCTTTTTCAAAATTGAGATTGAAGGTTGATCATTGATCTCACACCATTCGAAGGTGGTTACTCGGTGTGAGGTGTAATAAGCCCGATTTAGGTAGTATCTAGCACTCACTTAATTGTTTATTGCCATATTTAGTTCCTATGTCTTTTATTATTCACAAGCATAGTTTGTGTCTTTCTTTGATTATTAAAAGAAAGGTTTTGAGTGGTATCAAGTTTAATATCCTATGTTTATTTATTTTATTTCTTTTGAATTTGATTTGTTATAAAAGGACTACTTGTGAGTGATCTAAGCCGTTAAAAAAAAAAGAGAATAGAAAAAGAAGAAGAAAAAAAAAGAAATATATACTCCGGATAGATCACATAAAGTCCTTATTTCATTAGTATCAAAGCAAGAGCAACTTGATGTTATTTCTTTTATTTCACTATTTTGGTGAGTTGAGAATGAGATATAAGAAAGTTAATCACCTTTGTGGTCAAGTCATACACCTCCAGAAGAATTATTGGAATATTCAAACATCGAAAAGACACTCTGTAAAATGGGGTATTATGTATTATTTTGGAGTAGTGATATGATTAAGATAAAGAGGTATTCATTTATTGCATAGTTCACTGATATTGTGTGCTTTTTAGAGTAGGATCTACATGCAAAATTCAGTGGGAGATCCAGAAGGAATTGAGAGTTATGAACTCATCAATAAAGGGCGTCAGATCTGACCCTGCAAATTCTAGGAACTATCCACTGAGTTCCGTGAATTTTTCCACCAATCATGTGATTTTATTGTTATTTGAAATTTGACTGTACCTCATCAAATTGAGTCTATTTTTAGACAAAAATACTTTCATGAATAAACATGGTCTGAAAGATATGATCATTTTATTGAAGTGTACAGGTGTTGTTTTCTGCAACGAAAACCTGTTTCAATGACTTGGAAGTCATGATTTTATTTTCATTCTTAACATAATGTTTTAAGGCCCAAACCAAGTTACTAGACTTCCATTTTGAGTCTAGTTTCTAATAAATTTTATTTGAGAAATAAGAAATAAAATTTTTTTATTGAGGAGAGGTCATCCTGAATTTCTGCAGTTTGGTGTGTCTTCACTAAGATGTGAATAGCTATATTTATCAAGCATATTTAACATAGTGATATGAGGACTGTGGAAATATATGTGTGATAATTCTATATCTACTTTCAAACAAAATAAGTTTGAAAGAGAAACTCCATGAGAGTAGAGAGAAAAGACAAATTTACTAAATAGTGTTCATCCTGGAATTCTGCAGTATGATATATTTTATAATGTGAATGTCACTTATTTATTTCTCTGAAGAAAAATAATATTTGGAATTCACACTATGATGTTATGATTTGGTTTTGAGTCTAATTTTCTAGACAATATTTCAAGATGAAATTTTTTGAGGATTGAGAAAAACAATTATTTTATTGAGAGGTGCACAACTTAATTTTTTGTTGAGAAAATTGTATTTTTACGTGAATGTCACTAAATTGTAGACCCACTAAATGTTGTGATTTAGGGATGAAACTGAGCATTATTTTGTACTTTTTGGCCTATTTCAATACTCAAAAGGATTAAAAGATAAAGTATTTATGAGTTGAGAGATATCATATTTTTATCATAGGATGTTCATGTTCTGTTCTGCAGTAAATTGAAAGATGTCGCATGTTCAGGCGCATCTTTGTATTCCTCATAATGGAAGTCTTTTTAGGGCTCTTTCAAAGGTTTTATCATGTGTTATGAGTATGGTTTATAATAGTAAAACTTTCAGAGAGAGGTAATACATAGTTGGCGAGATATGATACTCTGTGTGAAGACTGCTCAATCTGGGAATGGCAAAATATAAAAGAAACACAATACATGTAAAAGCATCTTGGTTTCTTCGTGATGAATGTATAGATAAAGAGACTTGATGGCAGCATAGAAACTCTAAAGATCAAGGGGATAATTAAATTTTGTGATCTTTGGAACGATGGGATGAAAAAGAGTATTTCTTTATATATGTATGGGGAGGATCAAAAGGTCGAAGAGATGGATGTTTCTTCGATATGTAACAGATGGTAATCAAAAGCTTCTTCATCAAAGTTGTGTGCTCTACCAAGATCACAAAAGCTTGTCAACAAGCAAAAGCAAATAATCAAGAAAGCCCAGTGTAACAATCCTAAAATTTCAAAAAAAAAAAAAAAAAAGAGAAAAGATACTTTTAAATAGGTGATGGTCTGTTTGAGTATGATGGTCCTTGGGGACCATCACTATTTTCAAAAGTTTTCACTTGGTTTAAACTATTGCTTGCTTCTTGCCACGTCCTTTAGTGGACGTGGTTTTCATATGTTAAAAACAGACTCTTAACGCGACACCTCAAGTATGAGGTAGAGCCTAATAAAATAATATAATAATATGTTATAAGAATTTAAATAGGGGAGGTGAGCACTCCCACCCTAGAAAATTTTGAGATCTCTCTCTCTCTTTGGTCGAAACACAGTGAACTCCTCTCTCGAACCGAATTTTTTATCGGAAGCTCCCTCTCAAATAAATGTGGGTAAGTGACATCGTCTTTCTGAAAAATAGTCTATTTTTAATAAATAGTGGTATTTCCGTCTAGGATCTTTATTTTATCAGTTTTATGTGTAAGTGACCTCATTGTCTCGAAAAATAATCCATTCTTTTTAAAAATAAAATGAAATAATTATTTCTGCTTATTATCATGAATTTAGGTGCGATAAATTTTATGTGCACACGACCTCATTATCTTGAAAAATAATCTTTTTAATAAAAATTGTGATATTTTATCTATGTTAGAAATTTTAAATGCTGTAAATTATTAGAAATAAATGTGATATTTCTGCTTTTAGTAAAATAGTGATATTTCTTTCTACTGTTTTGAATATTTAGACATTGTAAAATTCATGTGCAAATGACTGCCTTATTATTTAAAAATTGACATTTTTGCAATTGATTATAGTATTGTTGTGAAATGTTTATTTGTGGATTAATATCCCATAAATTGTAATAATTCCGTATTCTTGAATTTCTATAAGAGTTTTTCTATACATATTAAATTGACAATTATGCTAGAATGCCTTTACAAACTGCTACCTTTCTAAATTTGAGCCCAAAATATTTGATTGGTTATTTTTGAAATGTTATAGAGAGTGACTGTTATTAATGGTTTAAGTGAAATTCATATTAATGATTTCAATGATATGTTGAGTACATGATATTGCTGCTTTCGAATGTTTAAAGAGATTTAGAAATAATTTAAGTATGCAAGTGGACTCATCCGGTTCGCCGGTGAGGTATAAGTGCACCTATCTAGGATGCCGGTAGGGATTAAGTGGATTCATCCGGTACGCCGGTGAGGTATAAGTGGACCTGCAGGGATTAAGTGGACCTATCTGGGACGCCGATAGGGATTAAATGGACCCATCAGAACGCTGATGGGGTATATAGGTGACCTACTTGGGACGCCAGAAGGGTATTTTGTGAAATCCTTTGAATTCTGCACTGCCGTTAAAAGTGTTATAAGCATTTCAATTACTCGGATTATACTTAATTATGCATTTATTGAAAGTGAAATTGTTGATGCATTTTTGTTAATAGATCTCATTTTGGAAAATATTGATATCTTTCAATCATGATTATTTTTAGGATTATGATGATCACTTACTGAGTAGCCAAACTCATCAAACTATGGTAAACATTTTTTCAGGATAACTGCGGATTCATTTTGAGTGCTAGTCAAGATCAACCTTGAAGATATTGTTGTTGAGCTAGCTTTCTTTTGTTACTTTGTAAGACCTCGCCACTGTAAATTTATCCTAACAATAGATGTATATATGTTTTGTCTGTCACATCTCAGGAATAACAGTATTGTAAATTCTTGGGGTGTGACACCCAGATACCACACTACATGGTTTTGAGGCATGAAATCTATCCCACATTACACGGTAAGGTCATATAGGAAAAGAGGATTAAGTAACATTTTATTTTATGTTTTATATACGTCTTGGATTATATTTTGGCTATTCTTTTATGAACACGTATGGAGTGTATGGACATTAAGTGATAAGTGCTAACACATTTGAAAGACCCCGGTTTTGAATACCATGTGTTTGTGTGCCTCTTTGTGCTGGAGTATAAACTACTTAAGGTAGTAGTACACATGGAGATGTGGTTTGATCAAGGGCTTTGAGCCTTAGTAGGAAACACCAGAGATGGTTGTGGCTCATTTTAATATGTAAGCACAAAAGGAGTGTTTCGATGGAACTTGGTCTTAGTGAACATCATCCCAATAATGTTAGTAATATGATGTATTGCATGTGATGATAATATCATGATAAAATCTCTATATTTGCTAAAAATGAGTCATTTGTCAGATTTTGATAATCATTCTTTTGTCACGTTTCATTTTGGATAAACTTCTATGATGGTCTTTATGATTTTGTTTTTGTGGCCATAAATATGACTTGGTAGGTAATTAAAGGTGAATGCAGTAAAACGACCTTTGAAGACTACGCATGTATTTTAAAATTAAATTGAATGATTTGATAAAAATCTAAGTCTACAAATATGATTTCGAGAAAACCCCATAATTTTGCAAGGTCCACTATCTTTAAAGAAAATCATTCTAAACCTCCATACTAGTATCTAACTATTACTTGTGAATGTATATATACGAAGTCAATAGATTTTTTATTAACGGATATCAATAGCTTTTTGATTAAGAGATATGTTAGAGTGTACACACTATGGAGTCATTTATCATTCTACTAAACAAATTTTGGACACTTCTAAACATTTGTTTTGTATATGGAACATGTTTTAAATAAGTGTATTTTCTATCATTAGGAACGGTGTGACATCATCAATATGAACATCAACAACATGGAGCACACTAGTGGCATTTAATATCCCATGTGAGTGATGTCACACCCCATATAGATGAAGTCACACCCCTCCTTATAAAAAAAAATTCCTTTACTAAAAAATCTCCATGTACAAAACAAGAGCATAGAAGTATCAAACTTTTGTTGAGTACAATGATAAATTATCCATAGTGTAAGCACCCTAATATAACCCTTTATTTAAAGAGAAAAAAATTGAATCTTGAAGGTATTTAAAAACTTGGGAGGAAGTTGTCATGTATTTATGCACTGGTTTTTAAATGCCCATATCTTTTTACCTATGTTACTAGATATTTAGAATCTTCTATTACCTAAGACCTTGATCCATATGGAATGTTGTAGGAAAACCATCTTTTTAAGCTTCCTTGATACATGTTATGTTGATTGGATGACTTGGTTTGTATGGATTTAGTACCAAGAAGACTAGTGTGTTTAAACCTTTGTGGTTCATGAAGGTTCTGCATATTATGAAGCCAACAGGCATTGAATTACTTATTGCTTAAGACTTGTTCTATTAACTCATGATATAGGCATGAGAATGCTCGAATGTATATGTTATACGTGCAATAATTGAGTAGAAGCCGCTACAGTTCCATGATTCTTTTTAGCTGCTTAGATATTTAGATATACAGATACTCTATCATGAAAGTTCCAAGTAAACTAAATATTCCAGTAGGAGTACCTGCTAGTGTTTGATAAGACAAGTGGAATAACAGACTATAATGTTGTGCACTCATGGAACCCATATGTGTTCCACTGATTGCATGGCTACAGAAGGGAGTAGTTTGATTCAAGAGCTCCTTTGGGCCCATGAAGATATGACCCCATGCAATGAAGCTATGTGATGATTTTTTGTGATAAGATGTTCATGATTCCTGATGCGACATGAAAGATTAAATACGACCACGTTCGGGATGAGATCCGAACAGCAAAGAGAAAGAGGCACTACCTCCATAAATCCTTTTATAAAAAGATCTATGGAAAAAGCCATGATTAATGTAATGAGAAAGAATAATGAAAACTGCTTGAGAGATATTGTAATTGGGAGAGATCGAGATTAGCTATATACCTATAGAGGTAATGATAACAGACCATATTGCAAAGGGAATTTCACCTAATATTTTCATGAGACATGTGAGAGAGATAGGGATGGGAGAAACTGAGGAAGAAAGAATGTAAAGCTTTCAAAGGTTAAGTGGGAGTTGATGGGTGCATGTTGCCTGTAAAAGCCTTATGAGTGCTTGTAAATGAACTTATTGATATAGTGGAACTCAGTGGGAATGTGGTCATGTGTGGACCATACTAAATAAACGATATTTGCTGATACCAGACTGAGTTCTACGAGCGAGGTCAGTATGATTAGGAAAAACTTATGTTACTTGGGCATATAGAATAAACTGATAACGGTTATAATGGGTCATCTTTTGATGAGGTCAGAGTATGCATAGAAGAATGAGCTAAGGGACTATGTCGACCTTGTGTGTGATGGAGGCCTTTAGAGATGGGGCTAACTCTTCATCCGTGTACCATCACATGATATGCACATATGATAGCCATTTTTTAAAAACTAAACCACATTTCAGGGTAAAGCTTGTTCATGTGCAAGAAATAACCATTATGGTTCATAGAGCAATGGATTGTATCAAGTCTAGATGGCCTTGGTTTATCTCTAAGGGAGAACTTGACATTCATAGACTAAGAGTACGACCCCATGCCCATTGGCTTACTAAAATTCCCTTACTAAAAAATCTCCATGTACAAAACAAGAGCATATAAGTATCAAAATTTTGTTGAGTATAATGATAAATTTTCCATAGTGTAATCACCCTAATATAACCCTTTATTTAAAGAGAAAAAAATTGAATCATGCAGGTATTTAAAAACTTGGGAGGAAACTGTCATTTATTTATGCCTTGGTTTTTAAATGCCCTTATCTCTTTACCTTTGTTACTAGTTATTTAGTATCTTCTATTACCTAAGACCTTGAACCATAGGGAATGTTGTAGGAAATCCATCTTGTTAAGCTTCCTTGATACAAGTTATGTTGATTGGATAACTTGGTTTGTATGGATTTAGTACCAAGAAGACTAGTGTGTTTAAACCTTTGTGGTTCATGAAGGTTCTGCATATTATGAAACCAACGGGCATTGAATTACTTATTACTTAAGACTTGTTCTACTAACTCATGATATAGGCATGAGAATCCTCTGAATGTATATGTTATACGTGCAATAATTGAGTAGAAGCCGCTACAGTTCCATGATTCTTTTTAGCTACTTAGATATTTAGATATACAGGTACTCTATCATGAAAGTTCCAAATAAACTAAATATTCCAGTAAGAGCACCTGTTAGTGTTTGATAGGCCAGGTGGAACAACAAACTATAATGTTGTGCACCCATGAAACCCATATGTGTGCCACTGATTGTAAGGTTACAGAAGGAATTAGTTTGATTGAAGAACTCCTTTGGGCCCATGAAGATATGATCCCATGCGATGAAGCTATGTGACGATCTTTTGTGATAAGATGTCCATGATTCACGATGCAACATGAAAGATTGAATACGACCATGTTTGGGATGAGATCCGAACAGCAAAGTGAAAGAGGGACTACCTTCATAAATCCTTTTATAAAAAGATTGATGGAAAAAGCCATGATTAATGTAATGAGAGAGAATAAGTGAAAACTGCTTGAGAGATATTGTAATTGGCAGAGATCGAGATTAGCTATATACCTATAGAGCTAACGATAACAGAGCATATTGCAAAGGGGGTTGCACCTAATATTTTCATGAGACATGTGAGAGAGATAGGGATGGAAGAAAGTGAGGAAGAGAGAATGTAGGGCTTTCAAAGGTCAAGTGAGAGATGTTGGGTGCGTGTTGCCTTGAAAAGCCTTATGAGTGCTTGTAAATGAACTTATTTACATAGTGGAACTCGAACTCAGTGGGAATGTGCTCATGTGTGGACCATACTAGACAAACGATATTTGCTGATACCGGACTTTGTTCTACAAGCTAGGTCAGTATGATTAGGAAAAACTTATGTTACTTAGGCATATAGAATAAATTGATAACGGTTATAATGGGTCATCCCTTGATGAGATCAGAGTATGAGCAGAAGAGTGAGCTAAGGGACTATGTCGACCTTGTGTGTGATGGAGGCCTTCAAAGACAGGGCTAACTCCTCATCCGTGTACCATCACACGATATGTACATATGATAGCCATTTTTTAAAAGTTTTACCACCATTCAGGGTGAAGCTTGTTCATGTGCAAGAAATAACCACTATGGATCATAGTGCAAAGGATTGTATCAGGTCTAGGTGACCTTGGTTTTATCTCTAAGGGAGAACTTGGCATTCATATACTAGGACTACAACCCCATGCCCATGGGCTAGACTTTGATGATCTACTAATGAGCCCCTGCATGGACTGTAGATCATGGCCAATACTGGGTCAGTTTGAGAAACTAAGTATGGAACGTGGTCCACAGTAGAAGGGGGAGTGCCTTAGTGTATATTTATTCTTAGACCATAAGAAGTCTTTTCCCATTAAAAGTATGTAATTATGTTTGCTTTAATATTATATAATTTTTAGAATTGTTATTTGAATTTTTCTAAATCTCTGGATATTTTATTTATCAAATTTGGATTTGTAAAATCAAAGATATTGATTTTTCATTAGTTTAATTTTTCAAATATGATTCTATGAATTTCTCAAAATCATATATTTTTTTTAATATTTTTATATTGCATGGGAGGCCCAATAAGATAAATGGGCCCACCATGTCAATTGGGTGGGCGCATAAAGTGCCACCTTGGGTTGCACGCCCCACCTTGAGGAGCCTTCTATATCTGTAAGCTCAAGCTCATGGCTTGAGGGAAAGGAAATATTGTGTTTTGAAAATGTGTTTTGAGGTAGCTTTTAATCAAATTTTAGTATGTGTGAGAAGGCTTGTGCATAAAATAAGAAAGTACAATATTATCATATATTATTTTTTTATTTAAATTAATTGATGAGAAAATGGTTTACGAAATGGGGGATAATGATTTTAGCACCTTCCATATAATCTTGATAGCCTATTTATAGAATGGAGAGCTCATATCTCTCACCCCACAAAGTCACACAAGATCAATGGTGCATAGTCAATCTCACAAGAAGAGGCAAACCATGGAAAACCCTAAGAAACCCTCAAACCCCTTGAAGCACTATAAAAAAGGGATGGACCCTACCCAATATTCTCGACATAAATTTCTCTCTCTTATGAAAGAAATAGGGGGCACGCCATACTTAGAAGGTTACTCTCTCTCTCTCTCTCTCTCTCTCTCTCTCTCTCTCTCTACTCTCTACTACTCTACTACTACGTACGTACGTACGTACGTACGTACCGTACCGTACGTACCGTACCGTACGTAC
>NW_006495273.1:11402836-11438881 GCF_000471905.2 Amborella trichopoda | reverse complement strand
GTAACCCGTAACCTAACTTACTTACGTACGTACTAACTTACTTACTTACTCTTACTAGTAAGAAGTAAGGACGGACGACACTACTACGTAGTACGTACTCTCTCTCTCTCTCTCTCTCTCTCTCTCTCTCTCTCTCTTAGAGAAACTCTCTCTTTCCCATATGGTAAGGAAGGAGCACGCCCCCCTCATGATTCCATGATCTCTCTCTCCCATCTTGTTGAGTTATGGCAAAAGGGTTAGGGTATAGTTAAGGAGATGTTAACTCTCTCAACTAGGTTATCAGGAGATGCTATCTCTCTCAATTAAGTTATTAAGGGTTTTACCTAAAGTTGAGATTTGTGATTGAAAGGAGTTCATGTTCCATTGGAGGGTTTGGCCTAAACTTGCTTTTCCAAGATTGAGATTAAAGGTTGACAATTGATCATGTGTCATCAAAAGGTGGTGACTCGGTGTGGGATATAATAAGCCCGGTTGAGGTAATCTTTGGCACTCTCTTTGTTGTTTCTTGTCATATTTGTTCTTTGCCTTGGTCATGGCTTGCTAATAGGTTGGTCTTGCATTTTTTAGACCAAATGGAATGACATGGTAGCAGTAAGTTCCCCAATGCATTATGAAGGATGCCTTCACTTGGTATTCTTCTACCATGAGGATCTGGTTAAAACGTGAGAAGCCATTCATAAATTACAGCATATCGTGCCATGTAGTGTTGTCGACTGAGGCATCAATGTTTGATAAAGGGAAATTTTCTTGGGGACATGCCTTGTTTATGTCTCTGTATTTGACACACATTCAAATCTTCCCGTCATTATTAAGTATGACCACAATGTTGGCCAAACATTCAGATTAGTTGACAAGGGTGAAGAATTTGTCTTGGAGGAGTTTATCAATTTCTTCTTTAATTTTGAACTCAATGTGAGTCTTTTGACGTCAGAGTTCTGCTTTACTGGCTTTGCTCCTTCATGAAATATTAGGTGATGTTGCACCAATGTAGAATCTAATTGTGACATATCATCATATGACCAGGCGAAAATGTCAGAATATTTCCTGAGGAAGGAAATCATGTAATCTATTTCATCATCTTGAATGTTTTGCACCGTTATTGGGCTATCTTGGGTGCTTACCGGTTTCAAATTTCTTCTTCTTTGTCATGTTTATCGTTTTTTGAATTTTCACTAGTTTTTATGATTTTGCAACCTTATGTGACTTTCAAGTGATATGTTAAGGACTGGATGCGCAGGGTTGTTGGGCGGCCACCCCGTGCCACTTCATCTTTTGGCAATGAGACTCGAAGGTGTCGTTGGTATGCTTTCAATGATTCTTGAGATTAGGGAGTGATGGACCAGTTTTGTCCCTAGGTTTGAACGAGTGAATGAACACGATTTGTTGTATTAGAGCCAATTGTGAACACTCCCATATCCAGTCAGCGAAGTGGTCTGCAATCCTTAGTTCTTGTCTGTGTTGTGGCGTGGAAGGAGAATCCTCCATGGTTGGAGGATTAAGGATTACCTTTAGCCGCCTTGAAGGATGGGTGTCGAGAGGATCAAGACTTTGAATCCCTCTAGATACAAAGCCATATGGCATGAAGGCTTCATCCAACTTTGAAATAAGGTGAGAGAACACTCGAGTCATCTTCGATCTCCGCTTTCAGTTTTGACTGGGGATCATTCAGAGATTGCCTCCGTTACACTCTTCCCCTAACTTTTCAAGCCTTGTCCTGGCTGAAAGTCTTCGGAGAAGAGCATATGCCAAGCCTCGCTGGACCCGAAGCTATATTGCTGTTGACACTGGATAATGTCATCGAGCAATCTGGAAGTTTGAAGAATTTGACGAATTGGGCCACCGATATCAAGCCGTAAGGTGGCACAATTGGCTTGCTCAAAGGAAACGAGTAAGACTTCTTCGAGTTCCGCTCCTACGGCCAACTTTGTGTCCCCTATACTAGGGCTTGAAAAAGAAGAAAGTTCAACACATACCTTAGCGATGTTGTTATTGGTGGAGAATGTTAGGCATTGATGGAGTGTTGTGACAACAGCGAGGTTTTTGTGTGGCCATGGTCTTCCCAATAGCATATTGAAGGAGGGTTTTATGTCTAAGACATAAAACTTTATAACTTGAATGATGGGGTTGATCTTGAGAGTGAGCGGTAGTATGCCGTCTATTTGTCTCTTGGTTCCATCATATGCAGTGATATTTAGCTAGCATGGCTTGAAGTCATATGGGTTCTCGCCTATCTGCCTTACTGTTTTCATAAGACATATGTTTAAGGATGCCCTGTTGTCAACGAGCACCCTCCGTATCTCATATCCTTGCATGAAGACAGTGTTGTGCAGTGGCTGGACATGAAAGAGATTGAAGCTGGTTGGGATATGTTCATCAGTGAACAAGATTGGTGTTGGTGTCGTCAACTGATTGATCATCCCACTTAGCTCTAATGGTTGACTATTTCTTGGGTGCCTTAGTTTCGCTATGAAGGGGGTCCCTTTTAGAAGATCTAATAGATCCTCGTGGGGTTCTTGAAGGCAGTGATCTTGAGGGAATATGAATCAGTCTGGGTCTTCTTCTTCAACTCTACTCACGATCATGTGGATAATCATGTTCCCTTTCGGGTTGTCTTGGGCTTGCATCTTTCTGGCCATTGTAGCCATATTTTCAAGAAGAGGGTTTGTGAAGATACCCCATCTTTTGATTAGGCTCTTCAACAGGATAATTTTTCAGTGGGACAGTGATGTCTCCCCTATCGATCAACCCTTGAATGACCTGTTTCAAATGATAACAGTTTTGGATGTCATGTGCATGATATTGGTGCCATTTGCACTAGCTACTCTTGTCCTTGACTTGGAATAGTGGCTTGAATGGTACTGAGAGGTAAACCATGTCTTTGAACATGAGTAGTTTAAGTACTTTTTTTAGTGGGTCTTTGAGAGGAGTGAAATTATCCTCTCGCCTTTGGTGGTTATTTTTAGTTTTGGCTCTAGGTCGACCCCTTTGGATTTTGCTTTGGTAGTTTTGCTATGTGGCTGAACCTTGAGCCAACCCGTTGATGATGATTTCATTAACTTGACCTGAGGTACTCCTCTTTTTGTGTTTTTCTATTGTTGTTTTTGTTGGACCTGTTTTGGGGAGTAACTATGGGCTGCTTCTCGGGCTTGGTGCTGATGGATGTTCCTCTTGCCCTTTCATGACGTGCCACTCGCTCGATCATGGAGTCGAAAGAGTAAGGAATAAGATCTTAGTTGAAGAAAGTCTTGTACTCGGGAGCATCATTTTCTAAGGCCATGGAGATCTTTGCCAAATCTATGAGTGGCATTCGATAACCCGCATTGCAGCCTCACAGAATCGATTGATGGAATCCTCAAAGGACTCTCACGGGTTTTGTTTTGTTGCACTAAGTTCATCAAGAGAGAGAGAGAGAGGTCTTGGTGTCTATCCACGGTAATGAGAGACAAGGAGATTGAACATTTCATCTAGAGTGATGTGTGGTTAAGTAGTCATCACTCTTCGATGCCAATTCAGAGCCTCACCATACAATGTTCGCAAAAATATGGCATTCAATTGATTTGGCCTATCTCGAAAAACCGAAACAGAGAGGAGGTATGCATTAACATGAGTGTCTGGATCGCTCTCTTTGTTGAATTTATTACAGAATTCAGGAATCTCAAGGGAAGATCTTCCATGCCACTGTGGGTCTCTTGAATATAGGCCTTCGGGGTAAAATATGATGAATGCCCATTCTCATAAGCATGTCTTGCATTACTTTCATTGTGCCTTTGTATTGGGCAGTCGGTATGACAGTGAGCCCACTCGTTGGCGTGTTCCCAAGTGTGGACTAGTGAGTCAGAGCTTGGGGTATACGTTGGGCTGCATGGACTTGAGGTGGATATGTTATAGTTGCCAGGGTGGCTTGGTATGCTTGCGCCTGAGGGAAATATTGTCTCATTTGTGTCGCCACATGCGGAGGTTGATCAATTTGTTGGACATGACGGACAATTGAAACCGGTTGAAGAACCAATTGACGTGGTTGTCCTAGGGGATGTCCTATAGCACTAAATTCGTTTGGAACTGACCCATGTGCTTGGGCATGAACAATAGAGCCCAGTCTACTAGACTTTGGAAGGTCGCTTGGACACCTAGATCACCAAGGGGCCTATTCAGGTCAAGACCTCCATTTCCTATTTGCATTAAGGTTGCCATGGGCTATGCTATGGTGTCTTGAAGTTGGTTTGGATCACCTAGACCTAAGTGGGTCTTGATTTCGAGGTTGTTGTCCATGGTTTGAGTTATGGGAAGGGCCATTTGATAATGCATGAGCTTCTTCCCTCCCTCGGCTTCTACTTTGGGTACCTAGGAGCCCTTGCAAGATGAGCATGGGTCGGACCCCCTGACTAATCAAAGTTTTTAGGGTTGTACTTGCTTTTTTGGCAATGCAAATCTCAGGATCTGGAACAGATCCTTGAGATTTTGCTTCTAGTTGGAGACTAGGGCACCAGACTATTGATGGATTTGGTCTTTGGTCGTAATCCCATGAAATTGCGGCATACTGGTCCCTAGGTTTGAGAAGATTAAATTTGGAGTTGGTTGTGGAACAATCTTCTTTATCGCCTTGGGTGACCGACATGGTGGCTTCCCCTTAATTTGGTCTTCAATCTAGACGGGGCATGACCTGGACTTGGATCTTACTAGACTCGATGGGCTTCAGTTTGGGCACTGAATCAAGATAGACCTAGTCTGGTAATAAGAACAAATCTAACTCTAGACCTAAAATAAGACCTAGATTGAGACCTAGACTAGATGGGTACGAGTTTTGACTCGAACCAAAGGGGGGGGGAACCTGGTTCAAACCTGGGCTAGGTTGGGCACAAGCTTAAATTCCGACCCAGAAGGATTACGTTCAGACCAGGTGTGATTGGGTACGAGCCTCTACTCGGATAAAAAGGGGACCTAGGCTCGGATTTGAGTGTGAACCTGGTTGGAGCCTGGGCTAGGCTTGGCTGGGCACAATCCTAGACTCAGACCCAAAAGGATTCAGTTCAGACCTCGTGTTGACCTGGACTGAGATTTAGGTTGGATTAGGCACGAACCTTGCTCAGACCAAAAGGGGGCCTAAGCTCGGATCTGAGTGTGAACCTTGTTGGAGCTTGGTCTAGGCTGTGCACAAGCCTGGACTCGGACCCAGAATGTTTGAGTTAAGACTAGGTGTGGACCTGAACTGAGATCTAGGTTGGATTGGGCACAAGCCTTGGCTCCGATCAAAACGGGGGCTACGCTCGGTCGAACTTGGGCTAGGCTGGGAGCGAGCTTGGACTTAAACCCGTAAGGATTGAGTTCAGACCAGGTGTGGACTTAGACTGAGAACTAGGTTGAATTGGGCATGAGCTTTGATTCAGACCAAAAGGGGGCCTAGGTCCAAACAAGGGTGTGAACCTGGCACAATTCCAGAGTCGGACCTAGGAGGATTCAACTTCAAACCGGGTGTGGACCCGGATTGAAATCCAAGACTGACGAACATAAAATAAACTCAACAATGCACTAAAAAATGTTTGAAAGTTTTTCTCTAGACTATGGTAAGTCAAGCCGGTGGTGGTTCATAACTATTGAAAATGTTGACATACAATTAGGCTAAGTAAGTCTCGATGTAGGCCCTAGTCATTTGTTAAAGGAATCAACCAAGTCCAACTATGTGTGGAGTTGTTTTGAGGCTGAGGATTACGGAAGCATACTCACAATTAAAGTTACATGAATGCCAACCGCCTCGATTGACAAGGCTGGGTGCCCCTCACGACTTTAATGCCAAAATTTGGAGGTTTTCGACAATATTTGTTGGTTTTCCCGACTTCCCCATTTTGTTGGGTGCAAGTAGTATGTAAAAGAGCACGCAAGTGCAGTGGGTGCAAGACTGCAAGATGTAACACAATCAAATCAACTAAAAAAATAAAATAAGAGAAATGTGAGTATTTGGTCGTGCCAAATAATGTGTGCTCTCAAATTGAACTCTAGCAATTGAGAGCACAGTTCGGGTGCTAAGGCAAGCAACCCTTAAAAAGGTACGTAGCCAAGAGAGTGGCAATAGGGCACAATCTGTACCTCGTTGAGTACGCCCCAAGTCGAGGGTGACTCAATCAGACCTCTCAATAAGAGAGAGAGTGCAATTGACCCTCGGAAGTTTTTCTTCTTCTTTTGTTTTCGATGAACAGAGATAGAAGTGTGAAATGCTGAATTAAAAGCAAAGAAATGGAGAGAGATATTTTTATTCTTTTTCTTTTGATATTTTTATTCTTTTTCTTTTCTTTTTCAAGTGAAAATTCAGATCTCTTAGGTTTTTTTTTTCTTTTTTTTTTTTTGGGATAATGAATTTCCTTTTAAAAAGAATTTTTAAAGAAAAATTGATTTTTTTATTTTTTGAAATCAAATAAGCTTTTAAATTTTACTTTTTGTATTTTTCTTGCAAAGCAAATTTTCTTTTTCAAAATGAGAAAGGCCTTAAATTTTTATTTTCTATTTTTTAAAGCTAGATGTCCTTAAAAAGATATTTTCTTAAAAAAAAGGCAAGATGTCTTTAAATTTTTTTTGTTTTTTTTTAATCGAAGAGGCTTAAAAAAAAGTGCTCAATTTTTTTTTTGGGATTAGAAAGGTTACCATACACACCCACTTTTTTTTTTTTGGGAGATGGAATGACCTTAAAAAAAACAAACAAACAAACAAAAAACTATTTTTTCACAACCAAAAAAAAAACAAAGTGGCCTTATAAAATTTTCTCTAAGCAAAATAGTTTCTTTTTAAATTGAAAAAAAAAAGGCCTTAAAAGAAGTCCTTTTTTTTTTTTTAGCAAAAGAGATTTTTTTTTTCCTTTTTGAAACAAAGAGTTTTTTATTTTTATTTTTTTTCAAATGGTAAAAATACTTTTAAAAAGAAGATAAGATAAAAGAGATAAGATCGGGTCGTAGTGGTAGCACCACTCTTACTCTAGCTAAGGTCTAGGCTTCCATTCTTGCCTAACGCATTCAAAAACTACTAACAATTTTAAAAACAGGCGGGTAGGGGCAAATCATCCCCACTGAATTACCCAAAAAAAAAAGAAATCGAATAAGATCAAGTCCAATCTAAAAAGATAATAGAAGATAAAACTTAGTCTAATGTGCAAGATAGACATAAAGCAAAAATAAGGAATTAAAATACTAATCTATCTCATATAAGAATAAAACACGAGATAAATTAATTTAATTTATTTAGAGAAAAAGAGAAAGCAAGATATAAGGAATTTGAAAACCTAATCTATTTATATATTTTTTTTATTTCTTTTTACCTTATTTTATTTTGGAAAACAATGTGGAATAAAAAAACGAAGCAATTTTTAGCTAAAGAGATTTTTTTCTTTTTAAGTTTGGGAAGTGGTAAATTACAAGAGAAGAAATGAATTTTTTAAATTGTAAAAAAAAAAAAAAAACAACTATGAAAACAAGTATGTGAGGCCAATTTCTAACGGATTTCGAGTGATCTCCAGCTCGACGTGCTCCACGGTGGGTATCAAACTATTTCCAGTGCAAAATCAGAGAGATATTCAAATGAAGATCCTTTAGATCTAAACACTATAAACTTGTTCTTAAAAATTTGATAGAGAGGCGTCAATCGAATTCCGATCTAAGGGCATAGCTATTTAAAAACAAATCGGCTCTTAGATCAGCAATAGGGTTGACATTAATCATAGCACGAAATACTAAAATAAAAGCAATGAAATGGTTTTAAGTCTAATCAAATAAATAAAAAGCCTTGCCCGTATCAAGATAGCGACTATGTTTATACCGTGCGTCCTCAGTGTCTCTATTCAAATATGACAAAACTAAGGCCTTCTAGATCTCATCTGACGTTGCAGGATTGAAGATAGTTGATGGCTTAGGGTTTGTCTCTTGATCATTGTTAGAAAAGCCATGTGATCTACCGCTAACCGCCCCGTTAGATCGAAACCAGCTACTAGCCAATTCTGATTTTGGGCGATTTTGGTGGTCGACCGATATTTACAAAAATAATTCAAAACAATATATATAAATTCTAAAAAATAAGGAATTTGGTTTGTAATATATTTTTTAATATTCTTTATATTATGATAAAGATTAAAAATTGTTTTGGTCCTTAATACTCACTTTTATATTTTTCCATCGTTTTAAGAAAAATTTTAAAATAATCCTAAGCACAAATCGAATCCCTAAAACCTATTTTTTTCATTAATTTTCAACTTCATTTGAATTTAGTCATTCTCTGATATGCTTTTCATATTTTAGTTTTTTTTTTTTTGTATCTTTTTTTTTAAAAAAAAAACTTTTTTTACCGCCTGGGACTTGCCCAGTTAGAACGGTTGAATCAACTGGTTTACCAGTTAGGCTGGTTAAACCGCTTGTGAGCCCATATCCGGTTAACCGTTCCTGTTCGATTTAAAGAACACTACTCTAGATTTAGGTTTTTCACTTATTTTTCTTGACTAACATAATCTAACCCTAATATAAGTCGTCAAAATGAGCTTTTAAAGACTCAAAAAGTGCGTATGTAGATAATTACTAAAAACCACCGGATATGCTAGCTCAAATTTCAATTTTGGGGGGTCAAAAGATGGGGACCATGGACTACTGTATTATATAGTTCTAGGATCTTATGAAATAATATAGTATTAAAGGTTATCAAAAAAATCACGAAATTTACCTTTTTAAATTTGGGTGTCTACACTTATAAATATAAGATCGTGATGTTTTGCACCATCCGTATTACTTCATAGCTACAGATTTAATACATCTCTTAAATCAATATCAAAAAGTCACACGTTCTTAAAAATTGTGCTATATCATTACTCCAAACTTGCTTTTTATAAATAAAAGCTACACTCGTACATAAATTTTCCAGTAAAAAAAAAAAAGAATGGGCTGAATTTAGCTCACTACTTGTCCTTTTCTACCATTTCCAATTACTCCTATGACAAAGACGATGAACTTCTTCTAGTTTGATCAGGTCATGATCGAGATGCTTCGTAACATATGCAAAGTCTATTCTGATATCCTTGCATCCAATGTCATAACTTCAGTGCAGATTCCAAGACTTGTTTTCTTTATCAAAGGGACATGAAAATGCTACTTCCCAATAGTGAAGCAATCAAGGCAATTTTCTTGCTTTAAACCTTTGTCCCAAAACTTGAGATAGTACTCACTGTAAGTGTAGCTTCGGTAAATTGGTGGATGGTCCTTATCAAGGAGCTTCTCAGCTGGGCTTATAATGGCATCATCAGACGGGCAATAGAAGGTTGGGACCGAAATTCTCTCTTTCTCATTGTTCACCACTGCCCTGTGTATTGCACTCTTGTACCTTCCGTTGCTTATCACCTGCATTCATATTGTGGTATTCGTGATATTTTTATATATTATGATAAGGCTATTTCAGGCAAACAAAAACTCTTTCTGTAATTTAAATCAAATCTTCTTTGTCAATAGATGATATTCGTTGCGTTAAAAAAAAAAAAGAAAAAAATGTAAACCAACTTTGCCGCGTAAAAGCATGAGAAGACACAAAGTTGGAGAAAAGAAAAAAAATTGGAAAGGGTGCGGTTTCTATAGAGCCTAAACTCTTAACAACCAAATTAGAGCCTACTTTCAAATAGTATCGAGAAATATGGTTCCAATACTGGGAATCTTTGTAATAGCCTTAAAGTATATTTTCATCTTTATGTATAAAGTTTAATGCTTCAATAATTGTGTAGATCAACAGATATATGAAAACTTGAAAATCTTAAAAATTGATGGTACAAAAATGCATTATAAAATATACTATTTTCAAAATTTAAAATCTATTTTTTTCTCATGTCCGTACGTCTTGATGTCGAGATAATCAATTTGAGGATATTTGAACATCAAAACAACCTCTTCTCGTGAATTTTTGATGGTAGGCTCCAATTTGATTGTTTAGTACCTCGACTCTATATAAACTTTTCCCCAACATAAATATCCTGTATTTTTTTGCCATTTCGTAATTAGCCTATGTTTATATGGTACAAACGTAGGTTTCCAAAGGAGGATATGTGTCTAGGGTAGTTACAAAATGGGATTGACTACAAAGACACAATTTGTATATGTAGATCATAATCATTTTTGTCTTTTAAATTGTAAAATGGGTGGTTGTACGAGGTTATTAAATAGACAAACTTTTAAAAAAGAAAACAAAAAAAATCTGGCTTCGTTATTTACCCCAAACCATCCAATTTACCATCTAAGAACCGAAAATGATTGTGATCTCTATGTACAAAAGAATAAATGATTCTTTGGTAGACAATCCCTTAAAAAAATTTCCTTTTCATATTCGTTTATTTGAATGGAAAAAGAACGGCCTTAAAATGATTTTTGAACGAGCAGTTTTATTATATTAATATATAAACAGTTTCTTGAGCGACAGAGAAAGAGAACAACAAAACCGTGTGATAGAACACACCAAATTGTTTAAAAAGTTCTTTCATGAAAAAGGGAAACGCTAACCTGTATCTGGTCACCGACGTTTACAACAAAAGAATTAGGAATTGGATCAACGGCCACCCATTTGCCATCTTTGAGCACCTGAAGTCCCGGAACTTGGTCTTGAAGGAGAATGGTTAAAGCGTTTGGGTCAGTATGGCCTGGCAATCCATAAGTTAGCTCTGGTTCAGGACATGGAGGATAGTAATTGATGGCCATATGTTGCCCTTGTTTCCCTAATGCCTTCTCTATGTAATCCCCTTCCAAACCCAAGCTCTCAGAAATGGCTTCCAAGAGCCTCAAAACCAGTCCTCTAACCATTGTGCAGTACTCACTAACACATCCCCTGCAAAACCGCATGTTTGTTTTATATTTAAGAATGTGAACTAGTTGTAAACAGTGGAGGATTGAATGACTTGGGCCCAGTACTCAGCCTAGGCCGGAGCAGAGTACCGGCCCCAGTTGGGCTAAATAAGCTAAAAAATGTTAAAAAAATACGAAATATACGGTTAAAGTAAAATTAAACAAAACAAATCTGGTAAAAAAATAGATCGAAAGAAAATCAATTAGTTACCAGGAATATTTTTGAAATAATCCCAAAAAACAAAATATAAAATTAAGTATTCACGGTCAACATACTTTTCAACCTTTACCAACATAATAGAACACATAAAAAAAGCACGCTATAAAATGATTTCTTTTCTAAAAAAAACTTATAATTTTTTTTTAATTTTTTTTTAAGATCTCCGAGTGGAATACCAACTCGGGGATACTAAGGCTTAGTCGAACACTGGTTGTAAGATCACAAAACAAGAGATTAAACTGAGAATTTTAATGAAATTAAGGCCTGGCTTGTAGCTTTAAGAATGAGGAAAAAGACAAAGTTCATGACCCTTTTTACCAAAAAGATTGAATTTCAGCTAGTGAGTGGGGATGGACCTGAAAGAAGTAGGGTTTGAGGGCCACTCGTCAGTGAAGTCCTGCAAAGGATAGCAATGGAGCCTTAGGTAGTCACGCCAATTGCGGACACTCTCTCTCTTCATGTTGAAGCTGGTGGAGAGTCTCATTGTTTTGGAGGGGTCATCCGAGAAGTTCTTCATCTTCTCAAATTCTGGAAGTCTGAAGAAATCGCGCGAGACCTGCATCATGTTCTCGATGACGCCCTCCGGTATTCCATGGTTCACCACCTGCAAATTCCAGCACCGTCTAGAAGTGAGATTAGAAGAAAAGAAAATGAACAAAGAAGAAATTGCCATGATGATGAAATTAGAGGAGACAATACCTGAAACAAGCCATCATTTTGACAGGCTTGGGCGATCTGATTAAGGATGAGGGTCCTATGAGGTCCTTGAAGGCTTTGGAGATCAATAGAAGAGACAGGGCACTCTGCGTAATGAACTTGGGTGAGGTTAGCGCGGTCACAAACGGGTCTGATGTAGCGCTGAGGAACAGAGAAGTTTTGAGTCAAAATATCAGATAACAATGTAGGGGCCATGCCTGCTGTGCCTTAGGTGGTAAAGTGAGTAATGTCCTGGCCTTCCTTATAAGACGCATTACCTGCTAATGCCGCTTCTCTGTATAGGCTTCTGCCTATGTCAGCTGCATGACGATTATAAGGTGTACGTCTGGCGTAAGACAATATAAGGCGTACAGCTGGCACCCGCTTTGTGTCCTACAACATACGACTTATATTTCTCTTCATCCAATCCTCTATTAAACTCCCACTAGTCAAAAATATATATAAAATATTTTTAGTAAAATAAAATAACTAAATTATCTTTGAAAGATTCAAAAGGTAATTTGATCATTATATTTTATCAAAAAATAATTCTTTATAATTTTTGCCTCAATGAGAAAATAGCACGTACCAAATTTCATATTCATACAATATCTATAAAAAAACTTTAAAATAAAATACTTTAAGACATAAGATCTAAGATCAAATGGTGAGTGGCTATCTTAATCAAAATTTGACGGCTGGATGGTAGCAGAAGCATAGATCTTCTATGCTATAGGGGAAGTATAGAAACCTTCCCTTTTGCCTATGACATGCAAGTCACAAATAAACGCGGTAAAAATTAAAGAAAAAGTTTAGGGAAAATTACAAAACACCCCCCCTCCAACCTAACGCTTTCACTCACTTTTATCTCCAAAGCAAGCTTTTTATGCAAATATGCCCCAAGGGAAAAAGTTCATTTTTTTCGATAGAAATGCCCGTCCCAAACATGGAAATCATTTTAGCCAGATTTGACGTCGGCTTTTGGACCCCAATAGAACATTGCCGGAGCATACTATCACATTACTGGAGCACACAAGTGCTAGACCGCCCTAAGAAAACTACCAAACCGAAACTGAGCATTGCCAGCCCACCCTTTATATAGTGACGGAGCCTTGGAATCCAATAACATCTACTTACCGCACTTTACACAATTCTAGAGCCCTATTGCCGGACTGCACTTTACACGGGTCAGAGCCCTACTGCGGGACTGCACTTTATACAGTGTCGGAGCATGGTTAAGGTAAAAGTAAGGAAGGTTAGTTTAGATTATTTTTTATTTGGTTGGCGGGTATTTGTATAGAAAGTATATTTTGGGATAAAAAAAGTGAGAGAAAAAGTCTGGCTGGGGATAAGTTGTATAGAAAGTATAGTTTTGGGGTTTTTTTGTAGTTTTCCCAAAGTTTATGGAAGGTATTAATTTTGGAACTTGGGAATAAATATATTTTTTAAAAAATAATTTGTTCTTAATTTTTTAAAAACATATAATTTTTAATATGAAGATCATGCATAAGAAAAAAATATTTAAAAAATAAAAATAATAATTATATTAAAATAAACATTTAGACCATTAATTACAATTGGTTTTAGATGGAACCCCTGATTGCATCCATCTTTAAGATGGATACTTCATACCTCTGGACCGCATATTGTAGAAATGCGATCCAGCCGCCATGAAACAATTGTTCATTAATTTTAGGAATGTATACAACAAGACCACTTTCATTTTGTACAAAGTAATTACAATTAATCTTGGCCATTAGATGTTAGATTGGGTCATTGCATTTACTTTATTAACTAAGCTCAAAAGTATAAAAGAAATTTTTTTGAAATTTGTGACACATCCAGGCTATCAAATTTCATATTAGATATTTATAAATAATTGTGATTTCCTTGTACAATAGGTAAAATGGTCTCATTGTATACACTTCCGTATTAGCTTTATATAATAAGACTATTTGTTTTTTTTTAAGGAGATCACAATCATTATTGACCACTAGATATAAAATTGGATGGTTGGAGATATGTCATTGATTGGGTACAAAGTCCAAAATAAAATTTCTCGAATGTTGTGACAAACTTCAATCCATTAGATTTCATATCCAATAGTTGAGAATGATTATGACTACCTTCCCTAAATTTTAAATAGGTGAAGTTTGTATAAGGTTGCGTCCTTGTACTATATAAGTAAAGCGCACCTCTAAAGTTTGTTTAGAGATGTCGTTCTGATGTCAAAAACTTAAAATAGCTTGAAATCTATTTTTCTCCCTACTTATCAAATTTAAGATGAAAAAGGTGCATATTGGTAGATCATTAACATTTGAAAACCTTCAAAATAGATGGTCCAGGTAAGTTAATACAAGATGTACTCTTTTTTGGACTTGCAATCCTTTTTCTCTTTCATGTTCGTACATCTAGAGGTCGAAATAATCAATTGAAGGGTTCTTCAATACCATAATTGTTTATTTTGCAGGGTTTTTAAGGTATTTCTTACTTCAGTAGTATAAGGTTGCAACCCTATATAAACTTTTTCAGTTTATATTGTATAAGTAATGTGTATGTCAAAAATCTACTTGATTGTTTTGATGCCGTGACACCCTATAGTTCAGCATCTCAACCTCAAGATGTATGGATATAAAAGAAAAAACAAAAACAACTTGATGTCCAAGAAAGATTGCATCGTAATATATTATCTAGTCCATTATTTTCAAAAAATAATTAAGAGTTATAGATCTAATTGATCCACACTATTTTCTGAGCTTAATATTTCATAATTAGAGGTGAAAATAGATTTTTAGGTCATTATAAGGATTTTCCCGCAGTAGAACTATATCTTTTAAAGATTTGGAAGTGCACCATATTGTGAATGTTTATGATTGAAACCCTCTACAAACAGCATCCAAAATTAAAAGAGTGTGGTTTATATAAATATCAAAATCAATTAATCAAAAGCAAGGCAAACCTCCAAATCTTATTGGGAGATGTGATTTGGTGCAAAATATCATTGCAATGGCCTTAAACTCTAGTTTTACCTCAAACTATGAAATTTAAAACTCTGATAATGGTGATGATTAAGTCGATGTAAAAGCACTTGGGAATCTTGAAAATAGACTGTCCAGATAATATACTACAAGATGCACTACTTTTAGGACTTAAAAAATATTTTTTTAATATATCCAATTATCTTGAAGTTGAGATTGTGAAAACTGTATTTCTGTATATTTGGGCCTTAAGCTCCCATGGAAGATGTATTTCATAGCTTATTCAAGATGTGAATTTATAGGGTTACAAAGTTGTGTACTACTCAAACAAAATAAAATATGCAATGAACCACCTTCTTAATATGGGTATAAATAAAAGAAAGGAAAATATTATACTCAAAATAAGTGCAGCTTTTTATAATTTCCACATAGATGATCAATTGGAAGGCTTTCTAACATCGGAACATCCTTTTTTAAGTGGGTTTTTGAGACATGCCTTAGGTGAACAAGGTTGATGCATTATATAAGCTTTTTTTAAAATTAAAAAGAAATAAAAAAATTAGAGAGAGAAAGAAAGAGAGAGAGATGATTAAAATTTCAAATCATCAAAAGCAACTTATAAAACATGGATTATTTGGTATATTGAGAGATCAGGATAGATAAGAGTATTGCACGACAACCATGACCCTTTAATTTTAATCTGGATTCACGATTCCTAACCCAGATTGACAAGTTTTAAGACCATAGCAATCTACATGACTTAGACAAGGATGTCAAAAGACGAATAAATCTAACAAACAAATATCACTTCGAAGTGCTATTATGATAACCTATCTGGTTTTGCATCCAACCACCATACCCATTCGAATCTGCAGTCTGATTTAGCGGTCCAAATGGTGTGCATACATAACTAAAAAATAAAAATAAATGTTAAACATGAGAAACCGGAATATTCTTGGCAATCCCTAGACCTGGATAGTCCCCCACATCGGTGGAACCAGGCCATTTCAATTCAACCCTCCAATTTTAAAAAGCACTGCTTCGCACATTTAACCTTGTATGTGACCACAATCTTTTTACAGGAAAAGAGTGTCCATATAACCTAATAGACTTTATAAGAACCATAGCCCATCCCGCTATTTTTCCAACATGATTACACCTTATTTAATATTAAAAATTAATAAATAAATAAAGGGAAGTGAACTCTATAGAAAGAAGGCCGAGCGGTGGCTTTTTGCTCAAATACTAAACAATAAGGAGATTATTTGTCATTATTATAATGTGATCATAATTAATATTGATATTGGATGTGATATTGGGTGTCTGCATTTATTTTTATTGACTAAACTCAAAATTCAAAAAAAAAAATCTCGAATTTTATAACAAATCTAAGCTTTCAATTTTCACATTATATGGTTATAACTTCTTATACCAAAAGCAAAAAATGCACATATAATCTCATAAATTAAAAGACCGAAAACTTGACAATGTAAAAGTCTTTCCATTTTAAAACACTAAGCTCGTGATAAACTGACAATCCGACCTGGCTGGTCGGACCCGTGGTATCCTTGTTAACCAAACCCACCTGCTCCAATTGTTAGGAGAATCGCGTCCTATAGATATGCTGGGTGGCCGGCTTCATCCGTTTTCTTTGTTTGATATGATGACGAGAGGAAGACTACGTCATGGTGGTGATATGTGATGAAACGTACCTAAAGCTCGTAATTTCAAAGGACGGCTTCTCTTTTTACACTTCGGACAAGACAAGCAAAATAAATATTTTTTCTACCAAGACAAAAAAAAAAAATCTTCTTTTTTAACACTTAAAAAGCAAATATGTCAATAAATATCTTCACCAATGATTCATTGACGGAGGGACATGTATACTCACTTAAAATATGGTCTACCAGACATCTCAAATCATTGGTGGCTTGGTTAAGTTGTACCTAACACATTGTGAAGTTTTGATAGGTATGGCTATATATTAGTTGGAGCTTAGGCAATAATTTATGTGGTCGCGAGGGACTCACCCCCAACAAGTCTTACTTTCCACCCCGTGGTATTGGAGCTCAAGGAAAGAGTGTATTAATTCAGGGAAGATGATAATTTACTTATTCGAAGTAGAGAAATTTGATGGAAAGAAAGATTTTGACCTACAATAATTAGAAGTTAATTACACATTGGTGCAACCATAGTTAGGGCTGAGAATGTTTCATATAGGATCCGGATCTACCCAGATTTGGATTCGGATATGAAAAGTATACATCAGATCCAAATATTAGGATATGGATCCATATCTGGATTAGTTCCAACTATATTATAAATTTAAAATATTAATTATAAAAGTGAAAATGATTATATATATAAATTATAACACATATTTTTATATATAGAAAATAATATATATTATTTAAAAAAATTAGGTCGGATCCATATTAGATCCACCTATACCAGGATCTGATCAGAATTACTATTCAGATCAGAATTTTGGATCTGGATCCGAATTTGGGATTCAAATCTTGGATCCCTACCCGGATCTGGATAGGATCCAAATTTTCGGTATCGGATCTAGATTGGGTAAATTCTTAGCCCTACAAATAAATTTTGTAACCTTATCTAGATGTATTTTGTTTAATTTTACTTTAAACATATTTTTCCTATTTTTGGGGACTTTTTACAACTTTTTATTTTTTTTACAAACTTTTTGGCTTTGCCAGAGGACTCGCCCCGACTCCATAAGTAAAAGCATGGTCGACTACGAAACAAGGTACTCAGATGTGGAGGCGCACTGCCTAGCGCATGTGTGGGCTATGAAAATTAAGACATTATGTATTGTCGCATGCAGTCAAGCTCATATCAAAATTAGACCCACTCAAGTATATATTGGAAAGACTAGTCATTAACAGAAGTTTGACAAAATGGATAATGTCATTAAGCAAGTTCGAGATAGAATACGTCACTCAAAATTCGATCAAAGGACAAGCCATAACTGACAACTTAGCTGAACACCCGCTGCCATATAATATTGTTGTTAACACGGATCTCCCTATGAGAATCTCTTCACCATCGAGGACTCAACTTGAGAGCATTATTTTAATGGTGCACGAAATGAATATGGGTCAGGCATAGGTGTCATACTATGCTCACCCAAAAATATTTTGATGCCGACAACCATCAAATTGAATTTTCTATGTACCCATAATATTGTTGAATATGACGCCCTGATAATCGAGCTTGAAAATGCCATGGAATTGTGAATCCAGATTATATGAGTCATCGGTGATTCCCTCCTTATCACAAACCAAATTCAAGAGAAATGAAAGGTCAAAGAAGAAAATCTAAAAACCTATTAAGAAAAGGTGAAAAAGATGGTAAAGAATTTTAAGTACATCACCTTCCAACATGTAACTAGGGAAAACAATCGGTTCGTTGACACCCTAACAACTTTTGCTTTGGTGGTTGACATTCCCTTAGAAGTCACCACGCTACTCTTTTACATCAAGCATAAACATGACCCTTCCCCACCAAAAATTGAAAAAGAAATCAAGCAAAAAGATGAAAATGATGGGGATGTACCTGTGGTGGCTTCAGATGCACTGATTAAAGCAACCACGAAATGTGCTACTCTTGCTAAAAGAAGAAACATACCCCGATGGAGCTACTCAAAAAGATAAAGAAACCCTTAGAAGGTTTTCCATGGGCCTCTTAATAAGAGACGACATTCTTTTGAAAAAATCCTTCGATGACGTCATCATATGATGTATTGAGCAGCGAAAAATTGACCAAGTTCTTACAGAACTATACAATTAGGGAAGACACATTGGAGTAGCTGCTCTAGCCCAAAAAAATCAGGTGCCAAGGCTACTACTGGACCACCATGGCTGAGGACAACTGGAAATTTGTTAAGAGGTGTCCTAAATGTCAATTTTATGGGGACCTCATTCATGCACTGTTTGTACCACTAAACTCAACACTACCCGTATGGCTTTTTGCCATATGGGGTCTTGATATTAGTGACATGAGTTCACCAAAAGCCTCAAATGGCTGCCATTACATACTAGCGGCTATATAATACTTCACAAAATAGGTGGAGGCCGTGTCATTTACCAAGATTGAAGGTTAGCAATGTCTCCTATTTTATAAAGAATATTATTGTGTTCAGATTTGGCGTTCCAAAGTCAATCACTACTGACAATGGGACAAACTTTAAAACTGAAAGGGTGGCTAATATATGCAAAAAGTTTGGGATAATCTAAAATTTTTCTACACCCTACTACCGTCAAGGAAACAGACAAGTTGAAGCCACAAACAAAGGACTCAAGAGAATCATAGACAGAATAATCGAAGGTGGCAAAGATTGGCACGATAAGCTAAATGATGTATTATGGGTCTATTGAACAACTGAGAAGACTCTTACTAGCATGACCCTATACTCATTAGTCTATGGTATGGAGGTTGTGCTACCCATCGAAGTTGATATACCTTCTCATTTAGTGCTCGTTCATAAAGATTCATACATAGAACAAAAGGTCGAAACTAGAGTCGTTACCTTCGATACTCTAGATGAAAGACGACTACGGGCAACACAAAATATTGTGCCTTAGTATTGCAGAATTGAAAGCGCCTACCAAAAGAAGGTTGTTCCCCCACAATTCAGAGAAGGGGACATGGTACTCAAGAATATCTTCTATACCTCTACAAATCCACACCTATTGGGAAAATTCAAACCCAATTGGGAGGAACCATTCGTAAAAACCCAAGTGCATGCAGACGATTCTTATTGGATAAAAAATCAGGAGGGTTATGAACCCCATGACGTCATTAAACCGATGTATCTCAGAAAATACTACCCGTAACAGGCTTAAAAATAAATAAATAAATAAAGAGAAAAAATAAAAAAAATCAAGAATAATGTAGGACGTTGTGAAAACCCGAAAGGGATCCACGGGTCAAAAAAAGTGAAAAAAACAAATGAAAAAAAAAATGAATGAAAAATGAAGAACATAGTGAAAACCCAAAAATGACGTGAAAACCCGAAAATGACACCACGCGCAAAAGTAGAATGATGAAAGAAAACTTCTAAAGAGGCCCTAATCTGAAATCTCAAGTACAAAATGGTGCTTGCAAGTCAAAAGTATTGTGTAACCACATCTTGAGGATGAAGGCTCCTCCTAAATCCCCACAGGTTCCTAATAGAACTAATCATGAGAAGATATGGGAAACTAATATGATTTGGAGATCCAAGGGACTTAAACATACCTTACGAAGAATGTCGGACCTCGTCCAGGAAAGAAGTCTAATAAGAACCTAGAGAATCGCTCATCACTCCGCAAAATACAAAATAAGAGCTCCAAAGACCAAGGAAAACTTTGAATCTCGCAGGCCCTCATAAGGGAATTTGTTACATCATCTTTTAATAAGGAATAAAGAGAAGAAACAAAGAAAATGACCACCAAAGGGGCCACAGGTGGCAAAAACTGTAAGGGTCGTCCCTCTTTTGAAAATTCTTTCCAAAGTAATTCTTTATTTATTTTTCTCATAAAATAAAAAATTTCTTTAAAAAAATCCATTTTTCTAAACAAAAAAACAAAATAGGAGGACTCCCTCTATCCCTACAAGAGGTTAAACTATTAGTCAATCTGGCCTCGCTTCGAAGTCAACCTCCCGTGCCTATCATGAGGGCATGAAACTGGTCAGACACTCTATGGTTGTATGAGTATAACTGTCAATTACGACATATCATGAGATGGTAAACCTCACCAATGATGACATTGGTTAGTCTAGAAGCTTTCTCTCTCGACACTAGATCCCCTGAGGCAAACTCGTCTCCCATGTGTATGATGATCGGTTAACCTGAATATTGGGGCAAAAACGCTATAACAGGAGGGAGGGGGGGGGGCGGGAGCTGAGTTTGTTGAAACTTTACTTGAAAAGTGTGAGCAAATAAAGTGTCCCTCAAGTCTCGATGAATAAATTGTACACATAAAATTTCAAACATCATTCATAGATGAAATAGCGAAAATCAAAATCAAGCATAAGCTCCTCTAGAATCCCCTATGCTTCGTGATGATGTCCAAGACTGAAGAAGAGAAATCCTCAATTTTCAACAACACAAGCAGGGGCACTATTAAACAAAATACCCCATAACTAGGGCAAAGAAACAAAAATTTCCTTGAAACAAGGGTAAATATGATGATGGTGATATCCTTGAAAGGTTCATAAGAAAGGTTCCGAAAAACAGTACAAATGCACCTTGGTTGCACGAGCCTAAACTGCTAACCAAATTCAAATGAAAAACCTTTTCATTAAAAAAATTTCAAAAAATGCTCCTCGGTGGCATGAGCCTCAACTGCAAACCAATTTCTAATGACAAATCATTCAAAGACATTTAGCCTCGTATGACGTAAAATGTCAGGTGTATCCAGTTCAAATGTCTAGCCCCATACGACGTTAAAGGTCGAGTGTATCCAGAAAATTTCCAATCTCGTATGACGTGAAAGGTCAGGTGCATTCCCCAAACGTCTAGTCCCGTATGACCTGAAAGGTTGGGTGTATCTCTCTAGCCTCATATCATGTAAAAGGTCAGGTGTATCCGTCCATCGCTGCATGACGTTAAACGGCTTAGAGGGCTCTATGATTGCAGGAGCTAAAACCGCTAACTAAAAATTTGTTTTTCAAAATATCTTTCCCTATTAAAAATTTTTCACTCTATATATTGTGTTTTCAAAAACCCTAATTTATCTATTAAAATCATACCCATGCCCAAGCTCCTGGTGCTATTTCAAACAAGGGAGCTAGGCACCGGTACATGATGTTGCCGCCTTGCTGGGACCTGAAAGGTTGGGTGTATCTCTCTAGCCTTGTAAGACGTAAAACGTCGGGTGTATCCGTCCATCGCTACATGACATTAAACAGCTTAGAGGGCTCTATGATTGCAGGAGCTAAAACTGCTAACTAAAAATTTGTTTTTCAAAATATCTTTCCTTATTCAAAAATTTTCACAATATATCTTGTGTTTTCAAAAACCTTAATTTATCTGTTAAAATCATACTCCTGCCCAAGCTCCTGATGCTATTTCAAACTTCTCCCTTTTTTCATAATTCTAAAAGGGTCTTCTAAAAACAAGGGAACTGGGCACCGATACATGATGCTACCGTATTGCCAACTCATCTCTCTCTTCATAATTGATCGAGGAAACCTTTTCCCAAATAGCTAAAGCCTTAGAAAGCCCTAAGGAAAAATCAAGAAAAATACCAAGTTTAAAGACTTGAAAGTCAAAACCCTTGAAGCTAAGTGGGATGGCCAAAAAATCCAACTTAGAGTCCAAACTAATATAAATCACCAGAACATCCCACGCCAAAAACCCTAGGATAAAATTGCCAAGGTGGGTGAGCGGGAAGCACAATGTCTTAGATGTAAAAGCTAGTGTGTCCTCTGACCACAAGACATCAGGATAAAATAAAAAATATCAGCAGTATTCACTTTCTTGCCACTCACTTGTCCTTCGAAAGATATGGCGTGCCAAAGAGGGGTAACAGTAGACACCAAATTTTAAAATGGAAAATTTCATGTTTTTTCTAACATTAGACAACCCTTATGACCATACTATTCCATAAGATCTCTGAACCATAGAACATCGTAGTCCATGGTCCTCATACTTTGACCCCCCAAAATTAGAATTTGTGCTGGCAAATCAAGTGGGTTTTTAGTAATTATCCATTTACATGCCTTTTGAATCTTAAAAAGTACATTTGGACGACCCATTATAGGGTTAAAGCATGTTAACCAAAAAAAATAAGTGAAAAGCCAAGATTTAGAGAAACCCTAAGCCATCAACCACCTTTAACATGCAACCTCAGATCAGATCTAGAGAACCTTAGTTCGACCAAGCCAAGGTTTAGTAAAATGTGAAGAGAGACACGGAGGATTCATGGTGTAAACATAGCCACGGTCTTGATATGGGCAAGGCCTCGAAGCCTCAGGTGTTTCGGGCCAACTGGCCTAGCCAGGTCACCGTTCTTTTTCATTTTTAGTTGTTTTATTCATTTTATTAGTTTTAGAACCATTTCATTGCTTATATTTCAGTACTTTGAAAGCCAATCTGTTCATTTTTTAATAGATTTGCCTTTAGATCGGAATTCGATTGACCCCACTCTCTCAAATCTTTAAGACGAAGTTTGTTGTCTTTAGATCCGAGGAAACTTCATTTGAAGATCTATCTGATTCTGCACTTCAAACAATAAGGAAAGCCTCACCTCAAAAATCATTGAAAATTGTAGTTTTGGTGTTGCAAAATTTTCAATTCATCATTGCGGCCTAGGCCATTATGGTTTTGAAAAATTTAAAAAAAGGGATTTCATGCCTTAAAAATGGCATACATTATAGTACATTATCTAGACCATCTATTTCACCCTCCAATAGGTGTTCTATCTATAGGATCTATACCATTTTTTTACATTCAAATTTTATAATTCATGTTCAAAATTGATTTTAGAGCCATCAAGAAGATTTATGATGCCAAAGCACTTTCCAGTGAGGATTTGAAGTGAAGCTTTACATTGTTTTGTAAAGCCTATAGTTTGTCGAAATTGCGCCCTATATAAAAATAAAGTTGACATCTTATACAAATAATACCTTCTTTTTTTTTAACATTTGTTTGGAGTACAAATTTTTTTTAGTGCTTTTACTTGCAAATGCGTGTGATCAAAGAGGTGCAAATTTAGGGACATTGTCCTTATTTAGGCATTTGTGCCTTCCAATTTAGTGTTCTACTATATTTGGTTGCTTTTGTGAAGGAAAACTGCTTTGGGATTTGTATTAGGACAAAGTAAGCTCACGCAAAGTTGATTTGAGTGTATGTATGTAAATTTGGTCCAAGGCTATTGTAAGTCAAGTGCTTGTGTTAATATGAATAAAAGTTTTTAAATGTTGTATCCTTGGACTTGGGTTAACACACTTAGCCAGCAGTCATATGGGCTAATGTGGTAAAAGTTTCTAGTAAGTTTGATTCCATATTTTTGGTTGTATCCTTTTGCCACTAGAGAAGCTTTATATTGTTCAATACTGTCATCTGCTTGCTTTCAATTTGACATACTTATCGACATCCAATAGGTTTCATTTCTTTTGGAAGAGGCACAAGATCCCAATAATGCAATCTATTAAGAGCATTCACCTCATTTGTCGTTGCTTATTCTCAATGGGAGTAATTGTAGTTTCGTTCAAGTCTAGAGTTCAGAATAAGAATGAAATGAAGCGATAAGGGTTTGGTGTTGACGTAAGAAGATTTCACAATCAGCAAAATGCGCAGGTGGGAAAGAGTTATGGGTGCTTCATTTTAAAACATGAATTAGTATGTGGGGGTGCCTAATAGGCCCTTTAGGTTATAATTAGTTAATCGTCTTCCTGATCTTCCAGTATTACAATAGTATTGGAGCTTCCAGAAAAGGTTAGAGCAATTTGTTATCCTCAGTAATGCTTTTATGGATTTATTGGTGAATGGAAGTCACTATACTTGCTCTAACAATAGTTTCAATCAACAGGTTCAAAGTAAATTGGATAGTCCTGGGTGAGGTACATGTTAGGAAACTGATTACGAAAACATGGGAGAACACGGTGGTCATTGGAAGTTGTGGTTACAAAATCCACAAGAAATCGTTGAATGTGAAGCACATGCTTATTGATTGTAAATGGACTATCCGATTCTATCTCCAAAATAAAGTTGAAGATACTCTATAGAATATTGATCAATTGGAATAAATAATTCAAAATAATGGCTTTGTATATGAGGAAATGATGCTGGATAATAGTGAGTTGAAAAATTCCCTATATGATCTAAATCTATTAGAAGCAGAGGTCAATAGTTAAATGGTTGAAGGAGGGGATCTAAACACTGCTTTCTTCCATTCCATAGCAAATGCTAGGAGAGAATAGAATAATATTTGTGGCATTCATTTTGATGATATACGGGATGATGATGTTGTGGGTTGGGAGAATAAAATTATTCAACATTTTAAAAAGGTAATTTCCCGAGAGAATTCTTTTGGAGTATGTTTGCAAGGGGTGCCCTTTAAAATGTTGAATGAATTGGAAGCTACGAAGCGTGAAAAGCCTATTTTAATAGAGAAACTTAAGGTAGTTGTATTTTCCATGTCAGGGGATTAGGCACTTAAGCCTGATAGCTTCCCTTTCTTTTTCTTTAAAAAAATTTTGGTGGCTAATAAGGGATGAATTATTGGATATGGTGAAAGAGTTTTTGGAGAATGGATGTATTGACAAAAGCATAAACTTGACATTTATTGCTTTAATTTCTAAGAAAGAATACATTGCTTGTCTCAATGATCTTCGACCCATCAACCTCTTCATAAGTCTTTCTAACATTATCGTAAAGATCATGGAGGTTAGATTGAAAAATGTTCTATCCATGCTAATCTCTAGACTCCAATTAGCTTTCATTCATATAAGGCCTATTGCATAAAGCATCCTAGTTGCTCAAGAATGTATCCATTCTAGGGGGTTGTCTGGTGTGCTTAGGCTATCGTTAAAAAATGATAAAGAAAAGGCTTATGATATGGTAGAATGGAGTATTCTAGGTGAGATTATGAAGAGAATGGGCTTTGGTGTGAAATGGATTACTAGGATTATGGGATGTTTGTCGAATGCTCATTTTTATGTGTAAACGCCCCTATCTCGGTTGAGGAGGGTGGACCAAAACACCTCAGGAACACCCTAATACTCGAACCATTCACACCCACACTATCCCATATGTAAAACTAAACCTCACAAGCCCCAAAAAACACTCAAATAGGGGAAGGCACTTGTGACTCAAAATATTTCAAAACAGTAATCAAAATCGCCACACTAAGACCAACTTCGGAAGAAGGATGATCTGACAATACTCCTAGTGGCACCGATGCAATTCCCAATGACGACAAAAGGCAGACAGAAGACAACATCCAGAAAACAACCTGAAAGGAGGGTGAAAGGCTCGGCGCCACTAACAATGGTGCTGACGCCCCTTGAAATTCCATCTGACCAATCTCACCTCAAAATGACGGCTGTCTGCATAAGTGACATAAAGCCCAGTAATGATGCTTGTCAATACGATCTGACATGTGTTAGGACATACTGATGTGATCTCTGACGACGGTACGAGCATATGTGTCGAGTTTTGATAGAGTAGCAAGTGTCTCGTCAGCCACCAAAAGTATAATGCATAACTGTCAGAAGCCATCGCCATGCAAAATGGCATTGGAGGAATTTCAAGTACCTCGAGTCCGAAGCCTAGAGTTGGCACCGATTCAAATTGTATGGTTGCACAATTAATCTTGAACTTTCTCGATTCTTAACGGGGCAAGTAGAAATAGGAAGAAGAGGGCACGGAAGGTCTGATTATCTAGACTAACTTCGGTTGATGGTGTAGCTTGAAGGAGTTAGTACTTTTAGTTTTAGATTGGAGGAGTTTGGTAGAATGGGAATTGCTCAAGTGGGCTCACCTTGAGGCCTTTTTCTCAATCTACAGTTCAAACTCAAGATCATGGGATTATAGGCTCTAGGGTCATTTGAATCCGAGCAAAGTTTTATCTTAAAACCATAAGAATCCGAACCCTATGACTGAGGCAATGGAGGCTATTTATAGGTAAAATGGACCTATGACATCCTGTAGATCGGTTTTGTCCGATTTTTAGACCATCAGAATTTTGGCGACATTTGGAATGGCACTGACGCTAATGGGAATGGTGTCATGTCATTAAAGCAATAATAATGACAGTCAACAAACATTAATTGCTCATTAATGTATTCGCTAAGGCCCTATCAATGACTAGTGCCGTTGGCAATGGTGTCGACGACATTCTAACTAACTTCAAACACTGTTTTGGACACATGTCGTGTTCTGGTGATACTGATCTGGTTCAAATGGACCAATTACACATTGAAGCTATTCCGACTAGCGCTGGTGGCATTTGGAATGGCGCCAGACACCAGCTAGCATGCCACCTTGGTTGTACCTTCGTTTGATCTTGAACCAAGAGAAACTCGACAACCTTGAGTCGTACTGACGTCTTATATGTTAATACGGGTCTGCCATGTCGGCATGTACAAACCAGGGTTGAACCCACCTTCATCTTCTTAGTCTAGGTTTAGGGAAGTTGCAACCCAAAAGGAAGACAATGAGTTTAGCCAAATAAATAAGAGATTAAAGGACTAGGAAGCTGAAAGTGACTTCAAATATGAAGATCAAAGCTTGAGTAAAGTGATTCAAGGAGGAAAGACTCTACAAGAATTCAGCAACCGCTGTTAACGAAGTATCAAGTACCAGCCAGGGACGAGGAAAATCTAAGGATAACCAAGACTAGGACTTCACTATCAATTGAAAAAAGGAATGATGATCGAGTTATTATCAGTTTATATGACGAAGTGCTCTTCTTATCTCTTCTTTCTTCATATTCTTCAAAAACTAAAAATACATAAATAAAATAAATTTCTTCTGGATGAAAAACGAAAGGATCTCGAGCATTAAAAGAAAAACCACTTGGCTGATCACTCGAAAGGGACCTAGAGGGTAGAGGGAAAAAAAAAAAAGAGAAAAAAAAGAGGTCCATCAGGTTGAAAATTTTTAAGGACCCCTGAGCATTGGAAAAAAAAGACCACTGGGTTGAAAATCTAAAAGGAACCCCAAGCATTGGAAATTAAAAAACCACTGGGCTGAACACCCGAAAGGGACCATGGAGCAGCAAAAAAAAAAGAATTTCTATCTTTTCATTTCTTCTCTAAAATCTTTAGAAATTCTTCTCTTATTAAGTCAAAAAGATGTCAGAAAGAAAAAGTAAATTGACAGCATTAGTCCATGTAAACCTGAAGATCCTTGACTATCTGAACTTCAAAGTAGTGGTAGTGAAGGACACATTGGAAATCCAAGGAGATTCTGAGCTCTCTCGGGAAGTATCCTATATTGTCCAAGGCACTGATTAGCTCAAAAAATTTCATAAATTCTCTCTTGAATTGTGGCATAAGAGCAAAGATTGGAAGATCGGGAAGTACTTGGTGATTCATCGTACTGATAGTCCCAATTAGAGGCTCGGCATGCTCATGTTGAAAATAAGTAAATAAATATATAAAACTGAGAGAGCTCCATGGTAGCACTAGCCTAAACTGCTTACCAAATTTGTTTTTTGAAATTTGAATTTGAAATTCTCTCCCCTTTCAAAATTTCCCTTGTGTTTCGTAAATTTTCCAAAAAAAACTTAATTTCTTTGATTAAAATTGTAGCCCTAAAATCTGCTTCTGTTGCAAAATTCAATCTATCTTCAAAACCTCTAAAATGTTTTAAAAAATGAAGGATTTTCATGGAGGCTTGGACATGATGCGTCCATCGCCACCAAATCCTGGATTGCCATGCTTGCAAACCCTTAGGAAAAGTAGCAACCAACCCACAGGTTCCCAAACCAAAAAGCTTGAACCGGTAGACCCCAAGAATCAGAATTAAAGGCGAACCAAGAAGTCCAACTATCCAGTAATATATCATCCCATCATTTCTTCAAAATCAAACTTCCATTCGATTGGAGAACTAGACCCCAAGAAAAAGGTCTAAAGCCGAATATGATAACACTAGTAGCTTCCCAAGTAGCATTGGGGTGACTACAACAAGGAGTGTCACCTGCTCAAATATAGTAGGGTTCCTATTGATTGTCACTCCAGATCCCGATTGTCAGAGACCTGTCAATCGCATTGACTCAAAGATAGCAGTGGCTAAGAGGGGCAACTTTAGACACCCTCTTGAAATTCTGGCTAAGAGAACTCCTAAAAATTTTGATTCTAAGTCCAAAAGGACCACAAAAACGTCAATAGACCATAGGCAACCTACACCCAATATAATTATCCCGAACTTACCCAAAAACTATCCCCAGTTGAAGTATACCTTGAGAGCTTTACAAAGGTCCAAAAATCACCCAAATCGGATCTACAGTTGGTCGGTCCTGAATTCTTGTCGCTCGGGGACACGGAGGTGCCCGGCTTGATAACCCCCTCTCAAACAACTGCTTGACCCACATGTGCATGTGCGCTCGTGTGCTGAGTACAGATAGGTATCCAACAATACGAGGATTTTAAAACAGTAAAGAGGTGAACTCGAACACTTACCTTACCAGTTGAATTTATGGGACACACCCGGGCGTTATCCCTCTTAGATCAGTCTGAAAGCCCTCCGGCTATCCTCATAGTATGGTCTAAATTTAGCCCCGATATAACACTAGAACTATCACCTAAGAATAGCTCTTGGAATTAACTTCTTATAACTCCTCCTAATAGGTATACCTGTGTGAATTGGGGATTCTAGTTTAGAGATTAGAGTGACAACAAAGAAGAAGAAGAGATAGGGAAGAAAATGAAGAATAAGAATGATAGAGAAGAAAAAGAAGAGATAGAGAAGAAAATGAAGAATAAGGGTGGATGGGGGGATTCTAGTTTAAATACTAGAGGGAAGAAAGGAGATGAAGAGACAGAAGAGAAGAAATAGACTAGAGGGAAGAAGAAGAAAAAGAGAGAGAAGCGAAGAAAGAACAACCCAAAATGGGCAGCCTTCCGGTGTAACCTCTCCTAAGAGGATTCTAAAGGGAGCGAAGTCATAAGCTTAGCCCATCGGAAAGTCACTACCACAAAGAGCCTCCTAATAAGTAATCAAAGGAGAGAAGATGAGAGAGAAAGAGAAAAAGAAATAGGTCAGAGAGAGAGGAGAAACTCTCTCACAATCCAAGCACTTTGAAGCACCAGTAGTAGGGTGATCAGAGAGTAGAGCTCTATTAGGAAACCACCTCAAAAAGATTGTAGCTTGAGTACTCAAGCACGAGAGAAAAGCAAGAGAGTTGGGGTAAGAGAGAGAATTAAAGGTGAAGAGTAAGAAGAAAAAGAGAGAGAAAGGGGAAGAGTAAGAAGAAAATGAGATAGAGTTCACACAGACCCGCTGTGGGTCTGTGTGAAGTGAGCTAGAAAAGAGAAAAGGGTAGAGAGAGAAGAGATAAGAGTGAGAGAGAAAAGAGAGCACGGGCCTGTCGTGGGCCCGTGTACGTGAGGAGAAGAGAGGGGGAGAGAGAGGAGAGGAATGAGGGAGAGGGAGAAGAGCACAGGCCCGCTGCAGGCCCATGTAAGTGGGGGAGAGAGAGGATGAGAGAAGAGGGAGAAAAGTGAGAGAGAGAGAGAGCGTCACAGACCCGCCGCATGTCCATGCATGTGCGAGAGAGAGAGAGAGAGTGACAGACCCGCTATGAGCCCGTGAGAGACAGATAGATGTGTGCACAGACCCCCTGCAGGTCCATGCAACAGAGAGATAAAGAGAGAACCAGAGAGATAAAAGAGGGAAGAGAAAAAGAGAGAGAAAAGAGAAGGGAGAGATAGAAAAAGAAAGAGAGAGGAAGAAGAGAGAGAAGAGAAAAAAGAGAGTGAGAGAGAGATGAAGAAGAGGGAGAAAGAAAGAGAAAGAGAGAAGATAGAGAATGGACCTAAGCTGGTTCAAATGTGCCCATGGAGGTCCTCTTCAATGATCCTTAGAGAGAGAAGGTTCAACCCTTGGGGTCAAAGTTAGGGTCCTGGCTCAAGGTGAATGGACCTACTTAGGGTGGTGTAGGATAAAGGATGTATGGTGTAGGCTTAGGGTGGTGTAGGGAGTAGGGTAGTGTGGTGTAGGCTAAGGGTGGTGTAGAGTGATCTAGGATGGTCTAGGGTGTAGGAAGTTTGGGGTGAGGTGTATGGAATATGGAGTAGGGAGTAGGAAGTTGGGAGTTCTAGGGTGTAGGAAGTTAGTAGTTCTATGGTGCAGGAAGTTTGGGGTTTAGAACTTAGGGATTGGAAGTGGGAAGTTCTAAAAGTAGTCTCTCTCTCTAGGCAATTCTTTCTCTCTCCTCTTTCTTTGAGTTTGGAATTGGGTTAGATGCAATAGCAAGAGCTCAAATTTTGATTGATTTCTCAAGCTTTCCAAAACCCTATTACAAAATGACTTGATTTACTTAAGTAGAGCATCCATAAAGCATTGGTGGATGCTCAAAAACTATCAAAATTTTTTGAAACTACACAATTAAGTGAACAAAAATAAAATCCTATTTTTATCCAAAATGATCAATTTTCCCCTTGAGACGTTTCACGAAATGACATGACCATCCCTCTTGGAGGGGTCTCATGTCATTGCTATGCCTCGAGATCATTTTTGGACCCTTTCGGTGACAATTCGAACTATCAAACATTGTAGAATTGTTGCTTGCATCATCACAAACATTTTGATGTCCATTAATTGATTTGATTCAGAGTTTTGAAGTCGATCCCAAAATCCGGTCAAGTTCATAAACTTTTGAATTTTCGATCACCGATGTAGAACGTTCTGTTATGTTTTAAGCCTTCTTTTTTATGAAAAAATGAAGAAGACTCTGTAACAATAATTTTACGATAAAAATCGTCCGGTTTGGTCGACGTTTGAACTCATTCCAAATTGGGGAGGTCGTTGGAAAATGGGATTCTGGCGACTAGAAACCTTGCCTTCTTTAACCTCCAAGTTAAGTGTCTCACACCCTCCGATCATACGAAATTTCTATATCAAATCGAAGCCCTCAGAAGTAGGATCGCTACATACCCTTATTTGTGACGATCCAATATCGGGATCTCAAGATATAGGCTCTTAAACAATGAGATATTTCACTTTAAAAATCTGAAATTCATATATTTTGAACCCAACTTTTCTCTAAAAAGTCTCCCGTTTAGGGCGACGTCATGAGGCGTGTCATATATTAAAACAAGCATATCAGTGAGATCTTGAACGTGATAGAATTTGAGAGTAATTGGCCTTGAAACAACTAACTTTTGACCATTACAAATTCATCCCAAAATTGAAAAGCACAGTTTCCATAAAATGGAAACTTGTTCACTGAGGCTACACTAGAAAAATGTAAAACCCACTCATTTATGGTAAGTTGGGCTCAAAATGGTCTCACAGGGTCCGATTGCGCTGAAAATTGTTATTTGAGGGTTTCTCGATGTTCCAGATCTGGTCTAGTGTTCTTATGAAGCCCTAATAATAAGGAAATGAGCTAGAATTGAGAACCGAATTTTGTCTTAATTGGCTTAAAACTTGTCGAATCGCGACAAAACTTTACAAGTATCCTTAGGGCATCTAAAATACCCTCTTATGCATTTTGAGGCTGATCTGACACTTTTTTCGAGATCACCTAAAATAGGCATATTTCTACAGCACTCCCATGATCCACATTCGCTTTTTGTACTAGCGGGACCAGGTTCCAACTGGATGCTTCCTTATTCATCCCTGGGATACAAGTACGTAAAAAATGTCATCTAACAATGGTTGAAATGATTAAGAAAATGCCAATTTGGTCCTTGTGAGACCCAAGTACTGGTCCTCGTGGCGGGCCGTGTCGCAGCCCGACGGCCCAAATGTGGCTTGATGATGCAATAAACATGACTTTTCTAATTAGATAAAGTCAAAAGATCAAGATAAATCCAAAAAAAATTGAAAAACATATCCAAAAACGCCAAGAAAAATCATCAAGCGAAGCCTATAAACACCCCCACTTAAGAACCTCAAAAGATATACCAGAAATCTCCTAAAAAACCTTAGAAAATATGATATAATTCTTGAAATTAGGAAAATTGGTTTAAAAATACCGAAAATCAGAAAAAGCCCCTACAAAATTCCTAAAAAACAATGCCAAATATTTCAATTCTAGAAAATATCAAAATTCGGATTTAATCTTAGGAGCCCCAGAACACCTTAGAAAACTAAGGAAAATCCATCTTAAACCCTCAGAAAATCTTAGGCAGACCCTACGTAAAATTTTCAACTTTTTTCCCGCCTTAGAAACCTTAGATCTAAGACAAGGAACCTTAGATCTTCCAATTTCAGCAAACATTAGGCATCCTACCCTAGGAAGGTAGACCCTATTTAAAATTGTCTATTTTTCCCTATGTCTTATGAACCTTAGATTTAGGTCAAGGAACCTAAAATCTACCAATTCCAATAAGCATAAGGCATTTTAAAAAGCAGATCATGACGCAAATCAGAAGAGCAACCCGATCCAAACCCAAAACTCCAGGTTAGTTTCGGGTCCTTAGAGCTAAATATATATTTTTTTTCGTAATTTACTTTTATTTCTTCATTAATTCTTAACTTTATTTTATTTATTTCTGAAAATTAATTTATTATTAGATTTAATTAAATTTAGAGGTATTTTTAAGTCAAATATAGATTTGGAGCTGGTGCGCCAATGGACCCAAGAAAAATCAGATCTAAATAAATATGTGTCATTCTTGTGCCCATAATTCAAGCGACCTCATTTTCTCTATGTTTTCAAATTTAACTCAGTTTTGTAAAGATTTGAATAGATCTCATCCCATATATCGGCACAGATCATAACATAAATAATAAGTAAAATGGAAAATCACCAAACCACAACGCAAGTAAAAGTAGAAGGTACGCATAAATTTATGTGGTTCACCCAAAATGGCATCTATTGACAATGGGCAATGATATATTCACTATCAAAGGCAGAAATTTACAAGTTTGGGCTTTTGTAGAGATTATCTCGTATAACGGCAAAGAAAACTCACCATAGTGTTTGCAAAATCGAACCAGAACGGCTAACCGAACATGGGCCCAAAAGCGGTTTAAACGGCCAAACCAGTAAACCGGCCGATTCAACCATTCTAACCGGGCAAGTCCCGGGCTGTCAAAAAAGAATTGAAAAAATAACAAAGTTACAAAAAAAAAATCTACTAAATTATGAAAAGCATATGAAGAATGATTAAAACTAAACATATTCAAATGAAGTTGAAAATTAATGAAAAAAATAGATTTTAACGAATCGATTTTGAATTAAAGTGAGTATTAATGACAAAAACAATTTTTAATCTTTACCATAATATAAAGATAATTAAAAAATACATTACAAACCAAATTCCTTATTTTTAGAAATATATATAAAAAAAAACGATCGATAACCAAAACCGCCCAAAACCGAAACCAGTTGGTTCCGATCTAACCGGGCAATTAATAGTTAAATCGCCTAGTTTTTATAACAATTGCTCACCATCAATCAACTCATCTCTTCATAGCTGTCGATCAAAAACATCACCGCGAAGAAGTGCTAATAAAAAAATTAGCCTAGTATGAGACTCCAACGGTGTTAGGTTTGTACAAATACCTCAATTTCTATTGTCCAAATTTCTCTACACCTTATATGATATTTTCATTCTCTACAAATGCATTTTTATGGGCCTGCTTTTTTGTGACGAAAGTACCCCTCAACTAAATAGAAAATTGCAAATAGGGTGATTTGAATCACCGTCCCAACATATACGTATCCTATTGCAATATATGACGGTTTCTATATGGATTCAGTAATATACAATTTTTATATGTGTTCACATGAAAATCTCTACCGGTAGACTAGGACGACAACTCACAAGATTCCCACAAATCAAATCATGGGGCAGAAATCTTTTTCACATTTTATTTCCTCAAGTCATACGTCAATTCTTAAACGTTAACGTGAAAAATGGGGTACTTTTCACCTGCGAGGGAATACTTTTAGGACTTTTCCGCACTATGTTTTAGAGTTTACTAGTATTTGCTTTCCTCCATGTCTTTCTTCTTGGCCACTGATGCCGCATTTTGATTGTTTTTAGTTTCTAGAGAAAAGGGTAATTCTCTTTCGAAGTGACCACCACTTAGCTAGAGATTCACATGTGCAAACGGAATATCAAATTGCTCATGAATTATAACAAGCAGGAAGGTAAGGATATGACATCACCACCAACTCGTGGTTGGGCTGACCTCATAAATGGGCCTCCAATTCATTTGAATGTAAAATTCACCCAATGAAAAGGTTCCAAGGCTGATAAAGGACGAGTCACTCTTAAGACCACATTATTAATTGGATTTGTTTTTATGAGTCCACGTAGAAATGAGTCACCTCTTAAAAATATATTTTTTAGATGTATTTTTTCTATCTTAATTTTTAAAGACATGTAATCTCTACTATGGAGCTCGGGAATAAAAAAATAAATAAATAAAATTTGTAAATTAAAAATAATAATTCTATTAAGAAAATATTTGGACCGTTAGTTTCAATTATTTTTAAATAGAATACCAATTTACATCCATCTTTAAGATAGATGCTTTGTACCTCGTAGGCCGCAAATATAGAAATGTGGTCCCCACCACATGAAAAAAATTTCCTTATTAATTACATGTGAATCGATAGGGGTGGCAATGGGCCGAGACAGGTTTGGGTCAACTTGGACTGGAACTCAGACCCCAACCCCAATCGAGTCCAAGGGTTTGGACTCATACCCTACCTGTTTCGGATTCGGGTCTAGAACCTAATACAAACATTTTTGAAAAATATTGAAAAATATATTTTTCAAATGTATGTGTATGTGTGTGTCAATATATAGGAAAATGTTTATAGAAGGTTGAAACCTTAAAATGTAGAATTACAAATGCACCTCAAAAATCCATCGAAAAAAGTTGTTTTATTGTTGAAAAGCCCTCTAATTAATCATCACGACATTGAGATGTATGCAAATGAAAAAAGTTGTTTTATTGTTGTTTTATTGTTGTTTTATTGTTGAAATAGTGCATTTTGCAACATATTATCAAGATTATCAAATTTCACGATTTTTATATGTTCATAGATCAACTTGCTTTTAACCATTTTTATTTTAAAATTTTATAATTAGATATGAAAATAGATTTTCAAATAATCCTAAGAATTTTTTAATTTAAAATCACATGTTCTGATAAAATTTGGAGGTGCACCTTAACTAGATTGTTTAAGGATGCAACCTTATAGAAACCACATACGCATATAAGGGTTTGTCTAAATTTAACAACCCCTCAAAATATAAAGGTTAATATTAGAAGAAGTTGTGATGGGTATATTTATAAAAAAGATCATTACTTTCATTTAAAAAATTATTTTAATAAGTAATTTAACCATTAAGGAATGGAAATTTTGAAATTTTACGAAAGTACATTATCATTTTAGAAGTTAAATGTCCTAGAACTATATTTGTAGAGTGTCTCTATCCTTTAGTACAAAATTCCAACTTTACCCTTTATGGAGGTGACAAAAGTACCCCTTGTCTTACCCATACTTAATGATGAAAATATCACAAAAAGTAACTTTTTAAAAAAGTAAACTACAGTTAGTAAATCCACCATTCAAAACTCATTATATCATTAATCTTTGTAATTTGAAGAGTTGTGAACTTTAGATTATCCCTAATATATATATATATATATATATATATATAT
>NW_006495273.1:11365137-11402530 GCF_000471905.2 Amborella trichopoda | reverse complement strand
AAAATCACTATTTATTTTCGCCTATAGGCGTTGGGGGAGTATATATATATATATATATATATATCATAGCACACCCCATGTAGATGCTGTCACACCCCTTCTAATGACAAAAAATACCCTTGCTAAAATAATGCTTCATGTATAAAACAATAGTATATAAGTGTCAAAAAGTGATTGAGTACAATTATAAAAATCTCTATAGTGTGAACACCCAAACATGAGGTCAAACCGCTAGCTAACAACTACAGTAATTGCCTAACGGCCTAGATTAAATCTAGGCAGATCCAATAGACACAATTACATTTCGTATTTGAATTTTAATATTGTTTCTATAAGTTCAAATCACTTGAAATTTGGAAACATTTATTCTTAAAAAGTAGGTGAATGTAATAAAAATATCAAAAAATAATTCGTAAAAAATAAATAAATTAAAATACCCCTGAAAATTTCAAGATTGTTTTGATCAATTTATTTTTTATGAATAATTTTTTTAATATTTTTATTAGGTGTGCCTTGATGAGAATAGTGAACGTCTTAAATGTTATGTGATTTGGATTTGTAGAAAATAAATTAAAAGTTCTAATACGAAATAAAGTCATGACCGTCAATCTAGGTCATTGGGCTTACACTATAGTTGGACCAATATGTCATTAGCTTTTAATTTTTGTATATCAAAATCTTTCCTTCCATCAAATTTCTCTACTTCAAATTTGTAAATTCCATTTTCCAAATATTAATACCCTATTCCCTTAACCTCCGATCATACTGGAAACGAAGACTTGCCCCTTGTTGGGATGTCCCCCGCTACCACATAGTTTTATTCCCAAAGCTCCAATTATCTATCTATCGGACACGATTTTTATGAGTCGATGTAGAAATGAGTTACCTCTTAAAAATTTACTTTTGAGATGGATTTTTGGACTTAATTTTTAAGGACAAGTAATCTCTAATATGAAAGTTATGAATACAAAAAAGTAAAGTAATTTTGAAAATTAGAAATAATAACTCTATTAATAAAACATTTGGACTGTTAGTTTTAATTGTTTTTAGATGAACAACATATTTGCATCCATCTTTAAGATAGATGCTTTATATCTTGGGACCATATATGCTAGAAATGCAGTCCAGCCCGCATGAAACAATTTTCCCTATCTAAACTAAGTTACAACTTCGCCAAGGCCACCAATGATTTGAGAAGTGTAGTAGACCATCTTGAAGCAAGTATAGATGTCCCTAGCTCAATGCTTGGTGAAGGTATTCTTGTCAAAAAAAAAAAGGACACATTTTTTATGCGGCCAACCCGCATATTGTAGAAATGCGGGCTTGGCAATAATTTTATGCTTTAATATAATTTGATCCGATTTTTTAAAGAATATATAATGATTAACATAGAGATTATGAATATGAAAAAAAAAATTTGAAAACTGAAATAATAATTATATTAAGAAAACATTTGGACTGTTAGTTACACTTGTTTTTAGAGGGACCACCTATTTGCATCCATCTTTAAGATGGATGCTTTATACCTCTGGGCTGCATATTGTAGAAATGCAGTCCAGCCCGTATGAAACAATTTTCCAAAAGAAAAAAAATCTTCATAAAGATATTTATTTGTTGGACATAGTTTCTATGTGGCCAGCCTGCATATTGTAGAAATACGTACTTGACAATAAATATAATTTTATCTTAATTTTTAAAAAATATATAATCTTTAATATAGAGATCATGCATATAAAAATTTTAAAACAAAATTAAAAACTAAAATTATTATTATGTTAAAAAAATATTTAGGCCACTAATTATATTTATTTTTAAATGAACAACCTATTTGCATCTATCATGATGATGGAAGCTGCATGTCTCTAGAGGGCATATTGTAAAAATGCGGTTCAGCTAGTTTGAAACAATTTTTCTTATTTATTTGCCGACCTGTAAGAGAATCCGTTTTTTGATATTTGCAGATTTTAAGGTACGTTTCATCAATCATTACCACCATGACGTAGTCACCCACACGTCATCATATCAAATAAAAAAAATATAAAAAACGTCATCATATCAAATAGAATATAAACGGCTGAAGTCGGCCAACGACTATCTGCAAAGGACACGACGCCCCTACACTAAAAAGCGGGTGGTACGATTGCCCGTTTACGACGAACTAGTATTTTAAAATGGATAGACTTCCATGGACTCTCTACATTGCGGTCTCTTTTTCTTTCTTTTTTTTTTCTTATTTTATTTTATTTTTTTAAGGTGTAGTGTAACTCACAAATTCTCTAAGCATAAGCTTTTTATGCTTTCCTATATAAGAATGCTACCTTATAACGTAATACTACGGATGCCCCTCAAAAATCCATCAAAAAGGGTAGTTTTAATGTTGAAAAACCCTTTGATTGATCATCTCAACATCGAGATGTATGACTATAAAAAATAAAAAGATTTTAAGTCTAAAAATAGTACATATTATAACATATTATCCATACTGTCAATTTTCAAGATTTTTAATATGTTTATAAGTCTACTTGATTTTAACCATTTTTAAAATTTTAAATTTTATAATTAGATATAAAAATAAATTTTGAAATAATCTTAATGACATGTTACATCAAAATTATATACCATCATTAAATTTAAAAGGCACCATACCGCTACACCTATGGAGGCATCCGTATGCCAACTGCACCCTTCCTTATGGCATAAAACTTATACCGTTCCCCTTATCCAATCGTCCATTCTGAAAGGAGGGTTTATATTATCCCAATCACAATTTCTCACTATTTTATTTTCAATTTTTTTCTATAAACTATTTTGACACCAAAATTTGAACATCCAATCTTCTATTAAACTTGCATGTTCTATTAAACTCGCATGTTCCAATCTTATATTATCTTGTTATAACATGTTATCTTGTTATCGTGTTATTTAATGGCATGTGCGAAGTCATGAAATTTTGAGAATTATTTTAATTCATATTATTTATCCACATGTGATTTGTAGCATGTAAGTATATCTTATGTGGCACCACCTTATGGGCTTGACCTATATGAAACTTTAGTGTTGTTAAAATCCTATTGATGGTATCATAATATATTTTATTCACATGTATAGATGTCCCATATTACCTTTATATCATTATCCTTATGTTTTATTGACTCTCACAAATTATTAAAAAACCATGAGTATAAGTATAAACATGAATTTTGACTTAATGGGAAATAAAACATGGAGCTAAGGGCTTCAAGGTAAAATGACTATAAACCTAGGTTGTAATGAGTGAAATGTGTCAAAAGCTCATCCATTGATCTTGTTGCTAAGATATGGATGAGTGGCTTGGATAAAAGTCTCTCATGTGCCATTGATCTAAGGCATCAATAATCAAGATCAAATCTATCTTTATGATCTAAGTATAACAGTAACTTATGAGATCAATTATAATCATAACTTGAGTATTCACTTCTAAGAGAGAGAGAGAGTGAGAGCCCTTGACAAAAATGTGGTCACCCATGAGACTATCTTCTTCCTTGAATTTTCATTTGAACCCTTCCATGGAGTAGTCCATCATTTATGTGATCAAGCCCATACTATTGCTTCATTAAGGTATTGATTTTTCTTCTCATATTTTTAATTCTTACCTCATTTCCATTATCAAAGCTTGTTATAATTCTTAATTTATAGTTGCTTTCTTCAGTTTTGGTCATGAAAACTTGATATTTGAAGAGTCTCAAAGCAATAGTGTAGTCCATACATATAGTATATGTAGACTAGCTTGCTTACTTCATGATCTTGAGTAGTTTCAACTTGATTTCTTGATCTTATTTTTTTGAAATTTTTACTAAGAATATACAACTGATGAGAGGTTTATTTCATCATATTTGAATATAAGAAATAGTCCATTAAGTTCCTTTTTTAATGTTGAAAAGTTCGTGTGATCCCTTATGGACCACATGGTGTTGTTTCACTATAACTTTCTTATTTTGTGTAGTATCTCTCTCAAACTTTGAATGGCTATTTTAATACATGTCTTTCTCATAATTTAATCGTCATTAAGTAAAATAAATGTGATCATTTTCTTCCCATTGGATTGATCTCCTCGAGTTATTTTTATCCCCCGTGCCTTAGACAATGGGACAAAATTAAGTCCTCAAAAAGCCATGTCGTGGCTCGGGCACAAGGGGATCGAACCATGGTTTCCCCATGTATGTTTGCATGTTAATTTGATCTATTTACAGTTATTAAATGGATTCATGATTGGTTAAATTGAGTATACTGTGTGAATATTAAGATTGTTTTTTAAACTTGCGGTATGAGCTTTAATGCTATGCATTATTGTTTATGCGAATTAAAGTCTTATTGAATTATTATGATCAAGTGTATGAGATATTATGATATATGATGAGGATGAATAATGAAGATGAAATTATCATATAATTTTGATATAATGAGGAATTGTGAGTGCAAGTCGTGCAATATGTTGCAGAGATGGACAATGTGAACATTTGAATATTGTATTCAGTTTAATTGAATTTTTGAGTAAGGGATTTGTAAATGACCTATTAGGGTTGAATTTTATTATTCAAATGTGTATAAACCATGTTTGTAGGCTGGAATATATGTATTATGGTTTTGTATTGAGATATTCATGCATTTAAACCCTTGAGTTTTTATACAATGGAAATTTTTTAAAAGATTGCATTTCTAGCCCATTGGTCTTATACCACCAACAGTAAGTCCATTTGTTTTTTATACAAGGTGGTGACAATCATTCTCACCGATTGGATGTGAAATCTAATAGATTGAAGTGTATCACAATGTTTGATAAATTTTATTTTTGACTTTATACCCAATCAATGGTACATCCCCAACCCACCAATTTTTATGCCTAGTGGTCAATAATGATTGTGATCTCCCTCTGTCAAAAACGAATAGTCATATTGTATATATTTACTAAAATTAATACTAGATTGTATACAATGAGACTACTTACTTTTTATGAACAACCGATGTGAAATTTGATAGCTTAGATGTCTCACAGAGTTCGAAAAAAATTCTTTTAAATTTTGAGCTTGGCTAATAGAGTAAATATAACCACCCAATTTAACATCTAATGGCAAAAATTAATTGTGATCACTTTGTACACAACGTAAGTTGTCTTCCTATATACATTCCTAAAATAAATGCCTTATATAAAATGTTTTTTAAATTTTTTTTACTTCGTTTATTTGTGATCCACATATCCAAATTTTAAATTTCCAGTTGTACACTTTATATTGTCTTATGCCATGTGTGATGATGATGATATGGTTGTAAGTGTTGTGACCACGTATGTTATGGTCAGGCACAAGCACATAAGTATAAGAGAAATTTACATACGGACTATATTGGAAGGGGTCAATTACAAAATGAGATCATGTTTGTCCCAAATTATACAGAGGCACTCCTCTCCCTCCGTATTTGTTTGTTTTTATCAAGTTACCACCTGTCCGATAAACCAAACAATTAGCATATAGATTTTTTACATATAAACAAAAAATAATTGTCTGAAGTTCGAATCAGTAGACAACTCTTTAAGTTTTATGTTTGTTATCGGGTGTTCTAAATATCATACACAAGATTTTTACTTTACAAAATTCAAACCCCAGTCTAGAGATCGAAATACCCGACAAGTCTTTGGGAAACACTCCGGTATGTCCACTTGCCTACAACTCAGGTAAAATCCCTCTTCGAAGTAGTTCCGGCGAAGGAAGATTGGCTGCGCACTAAAACTTGGTCTGCAGATACTTCTCTTTGATAGCATTGAGAGTGCAGCCATTATGATTAATTTGAGGATCATGTAATGTGGAAACCATGCTTTCAAATTCAATGCCTTATATCCAGTATAATGCTCCAAAGTTGGATTCCATGGATGACCTGATGGATCAAGCACGCATCCGGTAAGGACTACGACATCTACAGCAGTGAGAGAAGAGATGGAAGAAACTTCAGAAAGCTATATTGCCATACAATCTATGAGCTGCCATTAATCTTCTTTTTTTTTAACTTTATATGAGTCACCATTAATCTCTCCTCCTCTTCTTAACTAAAATCTCTGCGATTGGACCTTGGATCCAACTAATTAAACCGTCTCAATCCACAATTTTTCCCTGCAAAAACAAAACAACCCAAATACAAAAGCCATTAAAACACCCCTTTCTCTCACTAGATCTTCCCTGTTTTTCTCTCTAGAATCTCTCCCTCCCTCCCTCTCACAAAAGAGAATGGTTGAAAACTGAATACCTGATCTCCTTTCTAGCTTCTCAGCGATCAAATTCCAGGTTTGGGGACGGGATGTAGAGAGGAGAGAGAGAGAGAAAGAGAGAAACATCAGCCTTCTCTCCCTGCCGCTCTTTCTGACCTTCTTCACCTGAGCCCTCACGTTCCAAAACAAGCATCTCCAGCATTTCTTCTCATACCCATTCACCCAGCTAATCCTCCCCAAAACCCGATTTTTAGAGAAAGAGAGAAGGGGGCCTCAAATACAACAAAAAAAAAAAAAAAACACGAGGGTAAAAAAATAAAATAAAATAAATAAATAAATAAATTTAAAAAAAAAAAAAAAAAAAATAGAATGCCGCCAGTAATTTGAGACAAATGTGATCTCATTATATAATTGACCCCAGTATGATCCATATGTAAATTTCTCATGCAGCATCAATGGCGCTGCAAGTGCAAGTAGCTAATGCATCTTATAAAGAGGACCAGGCCCTAACTCTTTGCACCAATTCACTTCACCACTTAAGACGTAGCAAGCATGGCCGCTACGTTGTTATCTAATATTTTGACTAACAATTCCTCTGTTCCTCACCACTACATCAGACCCATTTCTGATCACCCAAACCTCACCCAAGTCCATTACACTGATTGCCCAGTCTCTTTTATTGATCTTCAAAGCCTTGAAGGACCTGATAGGACCCTCGTCCTCAATCAGATTGCCGAAGCTTGTCAAAAGGGTAGCTTGTTTCGGGTATTATCTCTCTAATTTCAGCATCATGGCAATTTTTTGTTGTTCATTTTCTTTCTTTCTAATCTCCCTACTAGACGTGCCGGAATTTGTAGGTGGTGAACCATGGAATATCGGAGGGCATCATCACGAACATGATGTAGGTCTCGCGCCATTTCTTCCGACTTCCAGAATCTGAGAAGATGAACTTCTCAGATGACCCCTCCAAAACAATGAGACTCTCCACCAGCTTCAACATGAAGAGAGAGAGTGTTCACAATTGGCGTGACTACCTAAGTCTCCGTTACTATCCTTTGCAGGACTTCAATGATGCCTGGCCCTCAACCCCTGAAAGAAAGACCTATGTGATCTTTTATCGAGGAATACTTTTTTTTTTTTTTTCACCCATTCTTTTGGCGAAAGATCACTTCTAGGTGGTCTTTATTATAATAAGATAAATTTCAAAATAAAATCAACATGACAATAAAACTAAGATCTTAACAACTTGATGTCATCGAAACAACTATGCACTATGCTTGAGAATAAAAGATAAGATTGCAATAAACAAAATGAAGAGTGTCAGAGATTACCTTAACTGAGCTTATTACACCCCACACCGAGTCACCACCATCTGATGGCGAGGGATAAACGAACTAACTTCAATCTCGAACTAAGAAAGCAAATTTCGGCCAAGCCACATCAATAGAATATGAACCCCTTTGATCACAAGCTCAAACCCTATGTGAATTCTCTTAGCAACCTAGTTTGATAGAGATGGATTCTCTTTTTGCTAAGCCCTAAAACCTTTAGCCATAAATCCGTATTTGAGAGATAGGAGAGAAGATCTTCATAACTTAAACCCTTAGGTTCTTTCACAATGTGGGAGAGAGAGAGATCAAACATGAGAGAAATACTTAAGAGAGAGAGATAGAAAGATAGGGTGTATAGATTTTTGGTAGAGATAATCCCTTTTTATAGGCTTTCAATAAGATTAAGGTTTCTTAGGGTTTTCTTTGGCTTGCCTCTTCTTGTAAGATTGAACATAGACTGTCGATCAAAGGTGACTTGTGGGGTGAGAGATCTGAGTCATCCATTCCATAGATGAGCCATCAACATTATAAAAGGTACTTGGACCATTATCCTCTTTTCCTTAAGCCATTTTCCCATCAATATATTTAAATAAAATAAATATCATGCATTCTATAAAATTGCATGATCCATGTGATATATTCCCTAAGGATATGTCAAGTAATATCAGGTAGATAAATACTACGAATATAAATAAGATAAGATCCATATCAATTCAAATTGGTCATATCTCTTTAAACAAACTTGCTACAAAACAGATAAAGTCATGGTCAATATATCCTTTCCAAGATTTGACCACATACCACAAATCAAATTGACCTTATCTTCAAAGCAAACATGAGAATCCAGAGAGGGTGGGGCGTGCCACCCTTTTTGGGGCACATGTGGGCCCCCACCCACATGCCACATGGTGGGCCCATGTGCACTATGGGGCCCCCATGAAATTTTATTTTTAAAAAAATATTATTTTTAAAATTGAATAAAACAATTTAAAATATATATTAAAATTTTTATAACTTTGTAAGAACAATAACTGTATTTTTATAAGTCCAAAAAACACAAATAAAATATTGAGAGATTCATATAATAAAACTAAAATCATTTCAATAATAAAATGAATACAATTAAATTAATATGATGGGAAAATGATCCATATGGTTTAGGAATCAACAATCATCGGGCACTCCACCTTCAACTGTGGACTACAGACCACACTTACTTTATCAGACCGACCCAGTGTATCTCATGACCCACAATCCAAGCATGAGCTTATTAGAGGGTCACCAAAGTCTGGATGAGCCAAGGGATCACAATCCTAGTCTGTGGATTTCAGGTCCTCCCCTAAAAACAATTCAAGGTCACCAAGACCTTATGCGACCACAGCTCTATGACGCATAGGGGTATCTCTCGCACATACATACGCTTCACCGTAAAAGGTGAATTTTTTGCTTTCCCGAACGATCTATCGATATGCATGCCGTGGATGGCACATGGATGAGGCTTTGGCCCCCGTCTTTGCAGGACACCTTCACACACAAGGGTCACATAGTCCCTCGACTCACTCATCCGCGCATATTTTTCGACCTCATCAAGGGCTAACCCATTAGAACCCTTCTCGGTTTGTTCTTTATACCAAGGTAACATGGGTTTTCCCCAACCGACTGGCCTAGATCGTCAAGCACAGTTCGATATCTGTAAATATCGTTTGCTTAGAATGATCCATGGGGGACCACACTCCCACTGAGTTCATGTTCCACTATATCATTTCATTTTACAAGCACTTATAAGGCCACATAAATCCAACAAACCCTACTTCTTTTAAGTCCATCTCCACTGAAATTCAATTTTTTGGGTAAAAGAAGTGATAAACTTAATCCTTTTTCCTCCTTTTTTTAATGATAAGCATTAATTTCATTAAAAATTCACAATTTAATCTCATGTTTTGTGAGCTTACAACCATTGTTCGACCACGCCCGAGTATCCCCGAGTTGGTGCTCGACTAGGGGATCTTAAAAAAATTCAAAATAAATAATAATAAAAAATATGTATTTGTAACATGCTTTCTATGTGTTCTATTATTTTGACAAAGATTGCAAAGTATTTTTGCCATGGATCTTTATTTTTATATTTTTTTTCCTTTTAAATTATTTTAAAAATGTTCCTAGTCACAAATTGATTGTTTTTTAGGGCAAATTACCTACAAACACTTCTGAGAAGGGTTAATTACCAAATGAGGTGTCTTTTGCCAGAAATTACGTGCACCAGCCCCACTCCTTTGTCCAACAATGCAAAAACATGGTTTTTTTTCTACGTAGTTCCAAATCTGTTTGGCATTCTCATTGCCGGACAGCTCTCATTGGTGAAAAAAAAAACCCAAATATGTTTCTCCTTTTAGAAAAAAACCTAAATCAGCTCCATCTAACACACTCTCTCTCTTTCGTTCCAATGTTATGATTCACCTTCTCTCTCTTCTTAGTATTTCTCTTTTTGGGTGCTGATCAATTGAGCAAGGAGGAGCCTATACGGACAATATTGTCTTCTCTACAAAGTTTTAGGGTTAGGGAAAATGGCTTTAATTCTCTGCAATCTCAAGGTCGAATTGGTCTGCCAAACGTAAGAGCGAAAAAATAGATGGAGGTTGGTTTTTTATGCAATTTTAGGAGGAGATTCTTGGAGGCAAAAGATGAGAGGCTCCATCAAAGATAGTCTACTTCCCTTGAAGAGATTGAAACAATGCTATTCCTACTCATTATCAATATTATATTCCCCTCCTTCCTCTAAGAGAGAGAAACAATCCCAATCTCACTCTCATTCGCTTCCATGCCTTTCGCAGCAGAGGCATTATTTGGTGCACCTTCCCCATACTAAAAAAAAAACTCCTCACTCTCGTTACTGTAGTGCTCTGATACCACTTGTAGTGCTTTGATACCATTTGTTGTGCTTTGATACCACTTGTTGTGTACAGAAGCTCTAAACTCGATAGGTTAATATTTGGTACATAAAGTATGAGATATAAAACAAGAAACACATACAATAAGAACACAAAGATTTATGTAGTTCACCCCAAAAGGGCTACATCCATGGGCACGGTAATTAAACATCCACTCTACCAATGAAATTTACATAAAAGATTTTAGAACAAATCTCGACAAAAAAACTAGTTGAGTAAATCCCTTTTAAACCACTCTCCCTTTATTCTCTTTACTTCTGGCAATCATTATCAACAGCACCAGATAGAGATGTGAGAGCAACGAGAAACTTATTTTCTTTCTGACTAAAATGGAATCAACTCAAAATCTCCATAACAACACTTCTTTACAATAAACCAACCTCTCACTTTGCAGAAGTCTTCAGGAGGTACTATCACTGTTTTTGTTCATAAGAAGCTCTCTTCTCTAAAAGGAAATTGCATCTTATGTACATGATGCTCTATCTCTTTCTCTCTCTAGAGGAACCACCATTCTCGTATGGTGACCCAATTTGGGCACACAACTTCTCTGTACTTTCATCCCATATATATAAAGTTAGGAATCCATACTAAATAGGAAACTTCTTATAGATCTCATATATATCTCAAAAGACCAAAAGATATATCCAAGAATCCTAATCCGTTTTGTATTTCTATTTCTCTTAAAAAACTTAACAATATCAATCTCAATCCCACATAATATTGAAATATCTCAATCCCACATAATATGGATCAATCTTAATCAATCCCACAAAATATAAGGTTTCCTTAAGTGGGTGATTTTGGATAGCACCAAATCCAATAATCTCCATCTTGATATCAAAGTCGCATGCTCACCATGCCAACATCTATTGGATAACTTTATGAATTCTTCATCTTTTGCCAAATAAATTTCATCATCATTCTTGTTGAAAAAATAGTGTTTGCCATAAAATTTCTCCATCTCAAACTTTGTATTTGAAACCTTTATTGTCATACCGAAAACCCCAAATCAGGGCTCTGTTGCCTTTAACCAACTTCCCGAAATTCCAAATATGATTCTTTTGAAGAGACAACATCTCTTCATCCATGGCTTCATTCCACCTGCTACTGTCACTATCATGTGTAGCTTCCTTAAAAGTAGATGGCTCTTGGCTTGTGGCAGTCAATATATAAGCCACCATGTCCTCAAAACTGTACCACACGACTGACATTTTTATTCTCTTTTCCTTTCCAAACTGAGGCTCTTTTTCAAGTGGAGTGGACTCAACGATCTCCTTATGGTCAACATCTTCCTCCACTCTCTCATAAAGAATTTCTAGCATATAATTTAGAGCATTTTCTAGAGTTGCCAACTCCACCTCAACTGCATCACTGTTGCTGTAATTTTCCTTTTCTACACCTTATGAATGTGCTTTAACATGACAGACTCGTCAAATTTAACATCACAACTGATAAAAACTTGGCGATTTTGGATATGGGCACCACATTCTATAGCCCTTAACCCTATTCGAATAACTAAGCAAAATACACTTCTTTGACCTTAGACTCAACTTATCATCCTTCCAATGAACATAAGCAGAACAACCCAAAATTCTTAAACGAGAATAAGCAACAAGTTTACCGGACCAAACCTCTTGAAGTGTTTTGTAATCGATTGTTGTAGATGGTAACCTGTTGACGAGGTAACATGCCGTATTGGCCTTCTCTACCAAAAAGTCCTTTGACAAATCAGCATTACTCAACTTGTTGCAGGCCTTCTCTAGAAGTGTCATATTCATGCGCTCAGCAACTCCCTTTTGTTGCGGCGTCTTCGAAGTGGTGAAGTGACGAACAATTCATTCGCTTTTGCAAAAATTCACAAAATTTGTTGAAGTATACTCTCCACCATTATCAATTCTCATGCACTTGACCTTCTTTCCAGTTTGTCTTTCGACCATAGCTTTCCAATGTTTGAATGTGTTAAATACGTATGCCTTTTTCTTCAATGTGTAAATCCACACAATCTTTGAGAAATCATCTTTGAAGGAAACAAAGTATAGAGATCCACCTTTTGAGACAACTAATGCAGGGTCCCAAATATTTGAATGAATATAGTCAAGAATACCTTTTGTAGTATGTTCTGACGTGCGAAACTGCACCATATACTGCTTACTGTAAATATAGTGCTCACAGAAGTCCAACATGCACTTCTTCATGCCATTGATTAATTGGCGGCTGCTAAGTTCCACCAAACCTTTCTTACCCATTTGGCCCAATCACATATGACACAATTGAGTCAAGTCAGAATTACCATCATCAAATACAGAAATTGATGCTCTATCTGTGATAGTATTCCCAAGCAACACATAAATTTGGTTTGATTTTCTTGCTTTTCATCACAACTGGAGCACCCTTAAGAGTCTTTAGAACTCCATCTTCTCCAACAAATTGCCAGCCATTGGAGTCTAAGGTATCTAGAGAAATAAGATTCTTCTTCAAATCTGGAACGTATCTAATATCAGTCAAGGTTCTAACAATTCCATCATATATCTTGATAGTAATTGTCCCAACACTAATGGTCTTACAAGCTGCATCATTCCCCATTAAAATTGATCCACCATCAATGCTCTTTTATGTGGTGAACCGATCCCGATGAGGGCACATATCATAGGAACATCTTGAATCAATAACCCACGAGTTTTTAGAGTTGTCACAATTTGTCGAGACCGACAACACATTATATGTTCCATTTACCGAGCTTTCATCAACTATATTGGCTGCTTCAGAAGCTCGTCTTTCTTTCTTTTTGAGTTTCCAACAATCATTCTCAACATGTCATTTTTTCTTACAGTAATTGCAATAAATATTATTTTTTCTTGATCTGAATTTGGATCTGGACCAACCTTATCTTTCATGTCTCTTTCCACTTCTCTCAACAGATCTCCCTATAGCCACCAAACCATATACATACATGAGGCTTCCAACTGCACTCGCATAGGGAACACATGACATGTATTCTTTTTCAGCATCTGAATATGGAGATAATGCTGCCGACAATCTGAAATGTGCAGCAAGAGGAGTACCCACAAGCTTTGAATTTTCCATTTCGAATCTAACGAGGTCCTTCTCAATATACTCCTTCTGATATAGCCACAATTTACCCAACTTTCGATATCTATGTATCTCCATGCTCAAAATTTTCTTTGTTGAACCTAAATCTTTCATTTCAAATTCTCTGGCAAGCTGAGCCTTCAATTTAATGATTTCTAAGGAATTCTTTGCTGCAATAAGCATATCATCTACATAAAGCAATAAATAGATGAATGAACCATCAATAAATCTCTTAAAATAGACACAATTGTCATACTTACTTCTGACATACCCGTGTCCAATCATGAATGTATCAAAGCGTTTATACCACTATCTAGAAGACTACTTTAGGTCACACAATGACTTCCTCCGGATGCAGACATGGTCCTCATTTCCTTTAACCACAAACCCTTCTGGCTGAGTCATATAAATCTGTTCTTCTAATTCTCCATGAACGAATACAGTCAATACCCGAATAGAAGTGTGTTTCACAACTGAAGAAATTTTTTTATTATAGTTAATACCTTCTTTCTGCGCATAGCCTTTTGCAACGAAACGTGTCTTCAATCAATCACCACCAGTCTCAAGTAACTCATCTTTCTTCTAATAAACCCATTTACAACCAATGACTCGCTTACATCGATCGTCTTCACCTGTGGTTGTAGTCACATATGTGACGAACCATGTAAATCCTAATGTTCTTTTCTTTTTATGTTATTTATTTCTTGCTTTATTTTGTTGCTTGTTGCTTGTTGCTTGTTGCTTGTTTTTTGTCAATTCTTTTTTTCGTACTTTATTTGCCAAAATTTAACCCATTGTGTTTAGAGCTTCTGCACACAACCTCTACCTCTGCCACTAGGACGAGATTCATTGAGGCAAAAAATGCTTGCTAGAGTGCAAAGTGCTCAAACTCCTCAACACCTCAGTAATCAATCACAAATTGCGAAGACCAAGACCACCCACGAGAAAAGGAAGGATTAAATACTAAGAAGAGAGAGAAAGTGAATCATTTCAGCTGAGAAGAGAGGGAAATTGATTTGGTTTTCCTTTTTTTATAGAGAGGGGTTTGGTAACAAGAATGCCGGATAGCATTAGAACGACTTAGAAAACAAACTTGTCCGGTGTTTGCATTGCGGGACACATGGCAACTTAAAAAGAAAAATGCCATAGGAGGAGGGAGGTGATGCTTGTAATTTCAGGCAAATGGCACCCCATTTTGTGATTGACCCTTCTAAAAAGCATCCGTACGTAATTTGCTCTGTTTTATATAATCTATTTTTTTATTAAATTTTTTACTTCATTTAGATGTTTAACATTACTTTAAACATATATTTTCCAGTTTTTTTAGATTTTGTTTTTTTGTTAAAATTTTTTAGTTTGAGTCGTACTCATCCCAACTTGGGTGGATTTATTCAGACTCAGGCCCAGTAAGCTTGGGCCTGGGCTGAGTACTCAGCCCAAGTCGTTCAATTGACCGCTATTTACATCTAGTTCACATTCTTAAATACAAAATCATTGGGTTTTTCAGGGGATGTGTTAGCGAGTACTGCACAATGGTTCAAGGCTTGGTTATGAGGTTTTTTTTAAGCCATTTCTGAGAGCTTGGGTTTGGAAGGGGATAAAATAGAGAAGGCATTAGGGAAACAAGGGCAACATATGGCCATCAATTACTATCCTCCATGTCCTGAACCAGAGCTCACTTATGGATTGCCAGGCCGCACTGAGGGCTCAAAGAGGGCAAGTGGGTGGCCATCAGACCCATAACTAATTCTTTTGTTGTGAACGTCGGTGACCAGATACACGTGAGCGTTTCTTTTTTTTTCATGAAAAAACTTTTTGAATATAGTGGGAAAGGTTTCTATGCTTCCCCTCCATATATACTTTTCCCTTCATTGAGCCATCCAATTTAGATCAAGTGAGCTAATGATTGTTTAATCTAGATCTGATACCTCATAGTATTTTATTTTTAATTTTTTTACATTAATTATATGAATATGAAATTTGGTATGTGTTATCATCTCAATGGGATGTACCTAAATAAAATATTAAAAAATAATTTTCGTTAAAATAGAATGGCTAAAATGTCCTTGAAACTTTCAAGGGTATTTTGATCATTCTATTTTTTTGAAATTTTTTGCTACTTGCAATTTTAAGAGAAGAATGGACACCCAAAATTTATTTTATATAAACTATTAAAATAAAAATAGTGTAGAGGTGTGAAATTGTGATTGGGCCATCTAAACCGTCTGTTTAGAATGGACGGTTGAATAGAGGGAAGCATATAAGTTTTATGCTGCAGGAGTAGTATAAAAAGCTTCACACAGTTTTATCTACTCTCTCTCTCATGAAATTGTTATATAATAATATAATAAAACTACTTGTTCAAAATTTACTTTAAGGCCATTTTTTGCTACTTAAACAAAGAAAATGTTTATATAAGGTTGAAACCTTAAAATATAGAATTACAGATACACCTAAAAAATCCATCAAAAAATATTATTTTAATATTGAAAACCCCTCTAAATGACCATCTCGACAATGATATGTATGAATATGAGAAAAATAAGATTTCAAGTTTAAAAAATAGTGCATCTGGCAACACATTATCTAGACCGTCCATTTTCAAGATTTTCATATCTTTATAAATCTGCATGATTCAAACATCAAATCACTTAACATAACTAAATTTTCACTTTTTCAAGCTGCCCGCCCGTGGATGTTATATTTTTTAGTGGTCCAGCAATTGAATCTCATGGAATACTTGTCGCTTCAAGGCCAACAAGAATCAAATATTTAGATTCTCTGTCTCTCAATCAAATGTTTTAGTCTCCCTAAGTGCACGTTTGGCTCACGTGAAATAGTTTTCTCGTAGTATATTAGTTTCCTAAGAAATAGATTTTTTAGATCTAGATTTCACTTCTTTTTTTCTTCTCATATTTGGTAATACTATCTACATTTCCTATGAAATGTTTATTAAATTATTTGGGAATCTACCATCCTACGTTTATTAAATTATTTGGGAATCTACCATCCAGGAATATGGAATGTAGGCTATTTTTAATTTTAATTTTTATTACATATATTGTTGAGAAGGCACTCATAATTATCTAATGAATAAGATATCTTGAAAATTACCTATCTATAAGACAACTAAGAAATTAGTTGACCATTAGATCCAAACATATTTAAATTTGTTATTCTTTCTTTCCCTTCCTCTTAGGGTTGAAAGGTTGATGAGATATTGATATCATCCTCTGAAGGGTTGAAATTTTGATTAGGTATTGATATCACTATCATGTGAATTATTAGTCTTAAAATGGTATCTCTCTCGATCTTAAAATAGTCACTCTGTCACTCTCGATCTCTGCATCGTAGAGGAGTCGCTCTCCCCTTCTCTCGCAGACTCACATAACCCCTAAATTCCTCTTTTCAATTTACGATTCCCTTAGATTTAGGAAGCTCCTATCTAAGTCACTCATCACTCTTATCTACTTCTCCAATATCCACTTTTAACATGTCCTAAACACTACATCTTAAAAATAAAATAACTTTCAAATCTACCCCTTAAATTTCTACAACCAATAAAGATAAAAATAAAACTAAAAAAAACTAAAAGCCCAAAATAACCTATACTTGAAATCTATAAAATAGTAAAACAAAATTACATCAATATTCATGAATGTTTTATGCAAGGGTTCCTATTTTTCGTGGTTTTTATTCTATTTTTTCCCTCAATCCACTATTACAAACATCATACCACATTTTTTATGTTTTTATTGTTATAGTTTATAGGGCAGTCTGATGCTTCAGATATTGAACCGACTCATTTCTAGAGTGGTTCGATAATAAAAGCATCGGATCGCCTCATACTTAGCATTTTGTATACTGGTATAATATTTTAATATTGGACCATATTTAAAATATAAAAAAATTTGATATGAACCGCCCAATTCAGTATTTGATAAAAGTCTAAGTCTTGTTGTGAGGACCTATTTTTTCTACTCTTTTTCCTGGATAAGGAAACTTGTCCATTATTGTCCAAAAAAATTAAAAACAAAAAAAAAATACAGGAAAGAAGAGAGGAAAGAAAGAACGAAGGAAACCTGCCCATCCTTTGTCTCCATCAGCTGCACGACTCTACATGCCACAAGTTTTGTTCTCTTACACCCACTACTACACTCAGATGAGAGAGAAACAAGCAAGTCATGTGATAATTTATTGCAAAAAATATATAAATGTGTATTTTAGTTTTCGTTATTACGAAAATACCTAAAACTTTTTATTATTACATATGTATCCATTTTTTGAACATCATAACAATTTTTTTAAAAAAGATGAGACTACCCATTTTCGGTTTTCCAAAACCGAAAATGGCCCCATCCGTTTAACATTGTGTGCAACCTTTCAATCTCCAAACTCTTGCTCTTTGCAAACCTTTTGGTCCCAAAACTTCTGCTCTTCCCAATTTTCTCTCTTTCCTATCTCTCATAAATTTAATCAGTTCATAAATAAATTTCCCGATATATTTTCAAAGATAATTTTCGGCTTTAAAACTATATATTTCGGCACGATCAGGAGATGAGATTCACACCTTATACAAGCCACACCTCAGTTCATCATATAGTCTTTAGTTTGAGGAGTGTAGGAATGAACGAGTGCTTCGGTTGAATGTGTCTCTCATAGCTTAAACTGCTACAAAATGCTGAACAAAAATCTCTCAGTGGCTGAATAAAAATGGGTTTCCTCAACTTTTCAGAAGAAACGGGATTTGCTCACACAAAAGTTAGAAAAAATCTGAAGAGTTTTGAATGCAGGAATTAAATAAGTGATTATACAAAGTTAAGAAAGATACATAAAACATGCAACCGAGATGGAGATGGTGATTCATGGGTGAAGTATTAGTGAAACTTTGATGGAGCGCGTATAAGACAAAACCCGAGATCAAAGAAGGGGTACCTTGAGGCTAGTGATAATGGAACCCAGATTTTGATCCCTTCACTTTCAGAGAGAGAAAAACTGTACATCTATTGCTTGTTATCTTCATCCTCTCTCTGGCTTTCTATTTTATAGGGATAAGAATGGGTAACCGTTGTAATTCTCCAACGGGTCTCTGAGAAAATGAAGGGGTTCCCTGATCTCCAATGAGTCTCTTGAGAAAAACAAGGGGTTATGGACGTTGGACCATATGACCGTTTGATATATATTGAATTCCACAAAAGTCGGCTAAGACACGTAAGGCCTCATAGCCATACATGTCAACATCTCCCACTTGGCTATGACGGTCGAGCATAATAAGTCACATGCATACTCCCACCCTTTAAAAAAATATATTGTTATGAGGTTTTTTTCACACTTTTGTGGATGTCTCTTATAATAAACGTCTATCATGAGGATTTTCATGCTAATGCGGATTTCTCACTCATGAAAACTCTTTGACTTAAACATTTTTAAGTTATATGAAGGTAATATGCTTAGATAATAGTTCAACACTTAGACCCTTTGTCAATAGATCAGCGATCATATCTGATGAGAGCAAGTAACTAACAATTACTTCACATTTCTCAACTACATCTCGAATATAGTGATATTGGACATCTATATGTCTTCCTTTGGAGCTATTTGCTCCACTTTGAATTAATTTAATTATGGTTTGATTATCACAAAATATTTAGATCGGTCCGTCAATTATTTGCAGCTTTAAGAATCTATGAAGTGTTTTATCCAGATGACAAAAGTATAAGTAGTGCTACAAGCAATGTATTATGTTCTTATGTGTACCTAGCTAAACACCCTTATTTCTTGCTAGACCAAGAAACAACAGCCCCTCCAAAGAGTAAAATATGTCCTGAGGTAGACTTACTATTGTCTTTATCCTCAGCAAAATCTACATTTGAATATCCTATAACTTCAAGCTTATCTGCTTGAAAGCACAATTTTAAATGCTTTGATCCCTTAATGTACCTTAAAATTCTTTTTACTGTTTTCCAATGAATTATGCCTAGGTTACTTTGATAACTACTAACAAGTCGCATAACTCAAATCTTCCCTTGTATATCGTACTGCATATACCAAGCTACCAATAGCTTGTGCATAGGGAACCTTAGGTTTTTCTTGTCCTTCTATTGGACAATTCTTCTTAAACAATTTTACCCCCTTTTCAACAGGAGTAGACAATGGCTTACAATTTTCTATTTTAAATCTTTTGAGAATAGAGTCAAGATATCTCTTTTTGCTCAAGCACAATATTTTTTATTTTTTATATCTAGTTATTTTTATGCTTAGGAAAAAAGATGCTGCTCCCATATCCTTCATCTCAAGCCAAGAAGAAAGCCATGACTTAGTCTTATCAATCATTTCTACGTCATTTCTAGCTATTAGGCTATCATCTACATATAATGAGAGTATTGTGAACTTACTCTCATTCTTCAAGACATACACACTATGGTCCAATCTATTTACTTCATATCTCATTTGTAAGATGACATCATGAAATGTTAGGTACTATTGCTTTGAAGATTGTTTTAAACTATATAAAAACTTATTTAATTTGTATATTTTATTTTTTTCGCCTTTAATTATGAAGCCCTCAGGTTACTTCTTGTCGATGATTTCCTTTAGTTCACCATTCAGGAATGTAGTCTTTACAGCCATTTGGTAAAGTTCGAGATCATAATATGCTACGATTGCCAAAATTATTCTAATGGATATAAATGTTGCAACTGGGGAATAAGTGTTGACATAATCGACTCCCTTTCTTTGGATAAAACCCTTTGCTACTAACCTAGCTTTAAATTTATCAAGTAATTCATCATATTTAAATTTCTTTTTAAGTATCCATTTAAAACCTATAGGTTTCCTATCTGATGGTAAATAACATAAATCTCAAGTTTTATTTTTCTCAATAGAATCCAATTCTTCTCTCATGGCATTAAGTCATTCTTGATATTCTCGTGACTTCATAGCATCATTGAAGTCAAAAGGGGTCATGGATTTCATCTAGATCAATAAGGTTATCTGTTTCCTCACTGATATAGACATATACATCATCAAGGTATGATGGAAGAGCTTTAGACCTCTTTTGACCACTTAACTTTGGGTGTGTGAGTACTTCAACATCATCATGTTGATCAAGGTTATCCATATCTACTACAGGTAGCTGTTCTAAGTCATTTAGGATATTAAGTGGATTATCATTATCCACTATAGATATATTTTCTTCGATAAAATCTTCTAAGAACTCAGTATCTCAGCTTTCAATGAGTCCCTTATCTTTATGATAAAATCGATATCCCTTTGGTCCTTCGGGGTATCTTATAAAATTACACACTAGAGTTTTGTTTTCTAATTTATTTTTATGCTGATATGAAATGAGGACATGTGCAATGGACCCCCACATGTTTAAGTTAGATAGATCAGGTTTTCTACCTGTACACAGTTTATAAGGGGTAGAATCTATTACCTTAGTTGAAACCTATTAAGAATATACATAGATTTGCTTACTTCTCCCCAAAAAGTCTTGGGTAGATTAGTATGAACCATCATGGATCTAGTTATTTCAAAGAGGCTTCTAATATGCCTTTCAGCCATTCCATTTTGCTGTGCATATAAAGCATTATGTCTTTTAATACCATATTCTTGGTAATAAGCATTGAAAGCTTCGGATGTATATTCACCTTCCCTATCAGTTCTAAGAACTTTGATATTCTTACCTAATTGATTTTCTACTTCTTTTTTATATATTTTGAATTTTTCTAAAGCTTCTGATTTATGGTGAAGTAGACAAACATATCCAAATCTAAAAAAATCATCAATAAAAGTGATGACATATGACATCGCTTGATGAGTTTTAACATTGAGGGCCCCACAAATATCCGAGTAGACCACATTTAATAACTCATTAGCTTTCTCCCCTTTATTGAATGATTTTCTAGTCATGTTTCCTAACAAACAGGGCTGACAGGTTGGAGATTCCATATTACATTTAGATTTGGACTGACAGGTTGGAGATTCCATATTATTTAGCTCTCTCCCCTTTATTGAATGATTTCCTAGTCATTTTTCCTAACAAACAGGGCTGACAGGTTGGAAATTCCATATTATTTAGATTTGAAATAAGACATTTCTTTATTAACCTATTCATTTTATATTTTCCTATGTGGCCAAGCCTAAGATGCCAAGTATATGCATCAATAACAATTACAGAATCAATATAATCAAAATAAGATGAAATTTTCTCGTCAGGTTTCTCATTTACATGAAGTAGGCATAAGTTGTGGTCATCAACTAAGTGTCACCAAGCATAAATTTGTCCACGCTTTCCGATTAATACTTTCAATGATCGAAAATAGACTTCAAAGCCATTTTTAATGAGCAAGGGGACAAATACATTATTTCGTCTGATAGAAGGGACAAAATATACATCAGTTAATACAAAGTCGATTGTGCCTACATACAACCTACAAGTTCCTACATCTAATACATCAGAATAGGTGTTGTCCCTCATGTAGATGCGTTTCTCCCCGGCTTTTATTTCTTGAAAGTCCTCGAATGGGCCTTTTGAACTTGCGATATGTCGATTAGTGCCTGAGTCCACCCACCATCCTTTGATGTCATGGTCTGCTATCAGGTACTCAGAGACCACATAAACAACTTCACACCTCTTGCTTCCACTCCCATTATTATTTGGATTTTGCGAGCAGCAGTTCTTAAAGTATCTTGGCTGACCACATAAGAAGCATTATGACAGTCCTTGTTTAGATTCTTGGTTGTAGGGTTTAGTTCTTCTGTTTTTTAACCTATTGTTTCTCTTATTAAACTTCCCTTAAAATTTCTGGTTATATGGCTTGGGTTGGCTAAATTTGGGAGGTCCTTGAGCAACCATGAGTTCACTCCTTTTATCTTTGTTCATATGCTCTTGCTCTAAGGCTAGTTGCATAGGTAGGTCCCCTAATGTAAGAGATGTTGCATTAAGTGCAATTGTTACCACCCTCCATTAAGGTCGAAGACTGTTTAAAATAGTGGAAACTTGCATGAGCTCGGGGCTTCATTCTTAGCAATGGCTAAGTCCTTAGTCATAACAAACATCTTGTTAACATGTTCTACTACATTATTACCCTCATTCATCTTAAATGAGTTATATTGCTCTAATAGAAATTGGAGGTGCGTTTAAGAGGTTGAGTTATATTTAGTTTTTATTGCCTCTATCATTTTCTAAGATGTTTCATGATGCTCGAAAACCTTAATGTGAGCAAACTAATTCTTTCTAAGTTCTAAAGAAGCTAAACAAGGAACCAAAAATTAATATGTGGTAAATACTTCTACAGAGAGAGCTGCAATTATTTCATAAATAATGTCAGTTATTAATTGATGCTTTAAAAAATTTATGAAATAAGCAATCTCCAAAACTATAAGCAAGCACTACAATTATCAAATGTAATATAAAAAAAATTCCCCTTTATATAATTTTTCAAGGGTTGAAGAGCAATGTCCAAGTGTGAGAGCCGTTATAATAAAAGAACAAATATCAAGTATCAATTTCTATATCACACCAAGGCAGTAAGGGCATTAATTGCGTTCAAATATCATCAATAAAAAAATATATTGGAGCAATAAATAAGTTTTCTATAATTTTCGTCTCCCCCTTTTTATTATTATTATTATTATTATTTTAATAGAAATATCAACAATATATAAGGCAACAAAATAGCAAAAATTGTAGCCACTGATATTTATCGAAGAAGGAAGAAAAAAAAATTTCATCCGCTTGGATAATTTTATTCACAGAGGCGATTATATCTCTGTGACACAAAATTCTGCCATATGAAATCCATTTATCTTTCCATATCACTTTTAATTATCTTGTTGGTATCATGTAGCAGTAAATATGTTGGTATACGATACGTGATATCAATCTTTTAAACAATAAATGAATTTATCATGTTGAGAATTTGCACATGCCAAAATATAGTTGTAATGTTGTTATAGTTTTGGAATAAGAAATTATAGATATGCTTCCTAAGAAACAGAATACTACGGCCTTGTAGCCTTTAAACAATACGTGCTTACCATTCCTTTAAACAATATATAATATTTAAAAGGAATAAGATATACACGCGTTGAGATGGCCGAGTTCGTCTAAAGCGCAAGTTCCGCGTAACTATACATGCTTATCAAAATATATGATATTAAGTGGCAATCAATGGTATTCACTGAATTCACTGCAATATGCCAATAGAGGTTTATTGATTTGAAGAGTTTCCCTTTTCAGAGAGAAAAAACCAGGACGAAGAAACTCTGAGGTTGTTGGGACCAATGGTTTTCAAGGGCCCAAAATCTTTCACAGAGCCTCTAAGAAACTCTGAGGTTGTTGGGACCAATGGTTTTCAAGGGCCCAAAATCTTTCACAGAGCCTCTAAGACCGATCAATACCAAACCACCCAAATGGCAAAAACACACAAAAAATGAAGCCCATTCAAAAAAATTTGATACTAGTGTAAGTGAAAATTTGATGGAGCATGTATATGACAAAACTCGAGATCAAAGAAGGAGTGCCGTGAGGCTGATGATCGCAGAGCTTGGATTTTGATCCATTTAATTTTAGAGAGAGAAGAATTGTACATCTATTGCTTGTTATCTTCACCCTCTCTCTAGCTTCCCATTTTATAAGGAGAAGAAGAGTTAACCATTGTATTTTTCCAACGAGTCTATGAGAAAACGAAGGGGTTCCCTGATCTCCAACTGGTCTCTTAAGAAAAATAAAAGGTTACTCTCATATGGATGTTTGACCATATGACCGTTAGATATATATTGAAATCCCACAAATTTAAGCTAAGACACATAAGGCCTTACATATCAACATGAAGCTCTCACGAAGACCTTCAAGGCGTTGATCAGTTCATCAAACTCGAAATGCTCTCTCTTCAAATCAAGACTTGCTCACTCTTTCTCTCTCTCTAAAGTCTGGCTCTCTTGGCGATACACAAGTACAAACAAGTCTCATCAAGCTTTATGCAAACTTTAGATGCTTAGACGATGCCCACAAAGTATTCAGGGAAATAATCGAAGCAGATATTTTCCAATGGACCTTGCTAATTAATGAGTACAAACATAGTAGAAGTTTTGAGATAGGGCTATTTTCGGTTTTTCAAAAACCGAAATCAGACCCATTTCGATTTTTGAAAAATAAAAAATAGGTAGTTTCGACTTTTAAAAAAAAATGTTATGAAGTTCAAAAAACATATATATATGTAATAACATAAAGTTTTAGATATAACGAAAACTAAAACAGATATTTATATAATTTTTCCTAATTTATTTGCTAGATCAGCTTCATTGGATTTTGTCTAGTGGCGTAAATGGCAAATATGAAAAATTGGGCAACTCAATAATAGATATATTAAATTGTTCCAATTTTATATTTCTATATTTTAATTTCAAATGTGGTTTAATGTTAAAACATCAAACAAATATATTTAAAAAAGAATGTTGAGTATAGGACTATTCGTTGTTTTCAATATCGGACTGCCTCATATATACACTGATCCGATATTTGAGGCATGGAACCGCCGCATAAACTGCAAAAATAGAAAATGGGGAATTAAAAAAATGTGTTGTGATGTTAACACCATGGGACTTGGGATAGAAGGGAAATCAAATTACTATCACAAAGGGAGACCCTCAAAAATTATCTAGAAATCAAATTATTATGGAAAAAGGGGACCCTCAAAAGATCTAGAAATCAAATCACTATAGAAGAGAGGGACCCTCAAAATATCTAGACTCTACGTCGAATGTAGTACAAATAAAGGGCCTTTAATGACCACTATCAGGGCAAAGATCCATACGGAAAAGAGATAGATCTTGTTTCTTTTTTAACAGCCATAATCACCGAAAGTGCCTTTATAAACGAAAAGTTCCCTATGTACAATAGGGCCTAACAATCAAAGTACGGCAGACCTATAAATAATGTCGAATGTTGTTGGATTCATTTTAGAACCTTTTCGATTTAGTGGAAAAAAAAATGAAGCAATTCAATATTTCGGTTAATTTGATGGAAGATTTTAGATTTTTTTAAAAAATATTTAATAAATAAATTAAACATTTATATATAAAATAATGAAAAAATAAAAAATTTTAAAAAGTTAAAAATTTTAAAAAATACCTTTATATAGGTGTTTCTTTTCTGACCGAAGCAACCTGAAGCTTCAGCCAAAGCAGACCCGAAGCTTCGGCCGAAGAAGACCTGAAGCTTTGGTCGAAGCAGCCCAAACATGCTTCTCTTCGCTTCGATATATGCTTAAAATCTGAAGGCTTCGGCTGAAGCAAAGCAAATTTAATAACATTAGTTTCAATACTAGAAATCTTTATTGTGGCCAGAAATTTTATTTTCATTTCTAATTATGAAATTTAAAGCTTAAAAAAATGTAGATCAGCAGATCTATGAATATTAGAAAATCTTCAAAATTGACAGTCCAAAAAACATATTAATGCACTATTTTCAAGATTTGAAATCCATTTTTCTCATGTCTATTCATCTTAAAGCCAAGATGCTCGATTTGAGGATTATTGGGCATCAAAACATCTTCTAGTAAATTTTTTATGTGTGCTTTAATTTGATTGTTTAGAGCCTCACCCTTTCATAAACTTTTTCCTATTTTTAGTTATCGTGGCATGTTAATAACTTTTTTTCATTATTTTCGCATTTTTCCATTGATATGTGTTTTCTTTTGTTCTTTCTAACATCTGAATTACCCTTCTAAAATGGGAACATACCGTTCTCGTTTTGTTACAAACGTTTTTTAAACCGCGTTCACAGTCCTCACGATAAAAGTTATGGATTTAACCAAAAATATGGCCATCAAATGTTTTCAATCTTGCACCCAAAAGATGGGATATGGATGTATTGTTTTTTTTTGTTTTTTAACCAAAGGTGCGGCTCATGAATGTTTTTTATCTTTGATGGATAATCTCTTTGAAAAGCTATTTATTTTATTGGTAATTGTTCACGAGATCCAAAGGTAAAAAGATGTATACCCGAACCTCCATGTCCTTTTCAATGTTTAAATTATAGAATTTACTTTTTTTCCTTTTTCTAATAACTTCATCATAAAAATCAAGTTTGTGATGTATTTTTTAACTTATTTGTGATGTTCCGAGAGAGAGAGAAGTATTTCAAGGCAGGTTGCCACAAAGAGAGAAGAAAAGGTCCACAAGTGAGAAAAAAAGGGAAAGAGAAGGATAGCTTTTTCAGGATTTAAATAATAGGGTGATTAAGAAAAGAATAGTTAATTCTATAATTTAGACCACGAAAAATGTCATGAAAAGACTAAACCTCGTTTTTTTTGTTTAATGTGAATGGTTCCATTAGATATTTATATAAGAGTGTGGTGTTCATAAAGTTGCAACCTTAAACAATCCAATTAAGACGTACCTTTCAAATTTTATCATAACATATAATTTTGATGTAAAATATTTTTAGGATTATCTCAAAATCTATTATTATATCTAATTATAAAATTTTAAACTCCAAAAATAATTAAAATCAAATAGATTTATATACATATGAAATATTGAAAATAAACGGTCTAGATAATATATTGTAAGATGCAGCATTTCTGAGACTCAAAATCCATTTATTTTTCATAGTTATACACCTTGATGTCGAGATGATCAATCAGAGGGTCTTTCAACATTACAACAATTTTTTCTAATGGATTTTTGAGGTGCATCCATAGTTATACATTTTAAAGTTGCAACGTTATATAAAAATTTTCCTTTATCATAATTAAGGGATTTGTTGGGATACAACTTTAGAGATAGAGGTTATATCTTTCTCCTAGTTTTAGAACTTTTGATTTATGGTTGGATCGGCATACTGGTTTTTATTGCCATCCTTTGCCTACCAAAAGGAATTTCACGGTTGTTGGGCTACGACAAATGTCCGTGTCAAATCCCTATTTGTGTACCAGAGTGAAAAGCAGTCGCTCTTTTCCAAAACTTTTACTCACTATACGAGCGGTGATTTAGCTGTGCATCCGCACATAAATGAGGTAGTAGGGCCCAACCCATGTCATGTTAAGGACAATGGTGGAATCCCATTTCCAAATCTAATTTAAGACAGGCAAAACAGCCTCTTCCCATTGACAAAAGCCTCTTCCCATTGACAAACGAATAAATAAATAAATAAATAAGAATCCGAAAACAACCCATCTTCATCCAGGGTAATGAGAAAGGCTTGATACAGGTGCGTCACCGTTCATGTCCGTCTGATGAAATGACAGTGGGAGAAGGTAGGGAAGGGTGCCTGCTCGAGTAATCGTGGCATGTTCAGTATCATCCGCTCATCGCTTCATCGGATGGACGAGACCTACAGTTCAACCCAACTTTATGTACACATTCGATTGGCTGTATCATCCGCTCATCGCTTCATCTAAAGTTGCACTATGGGAAAGGTGTTTGGTTCTTTAGATGATACAGCCAATCGAATGTGTCCCTTGACATCTGCACCGTCGATTTATAATTGATGATATAAATCACACCAAAACCTCGATTTTTGGGTTAGGGGTGCAGTCTAATGAACCATGTAGAAGGTAGAGGATACAATGTGTCCTTGATGTTCCAGATACATACATGATTGGAGAAAGAGATACATACATGATTGGAGAAAGAAAATAAATAAACAACAAACACCAAAATGAAAGTTTGGTGTGAGAGTTATATCTCATCAAATTTCACAGATTCCGAATCAAATATCTTCAATAGTTATGCTTTAATAGAAAACCTCCATGATATCCGGGATGATAAGAGTGGGTATTGGTGCTATTGTGATAGATCTTCTGAATTCTAATGCTAATTGATATAAGGAATAAAAAAGAAAAAAAAAAACTAAAAAATAATGATAAAGGCATGATAGAATATGACCTCTCTTTAGTTCTAAATAAGTGTCCACGACAAATATTAAGAGATTTTACCTCCTCTAGGTTGGCAAGAGAGTCCACAACTAAATATTGGCCCTTCATCAACCTTTTTTTTTTATTTTTTTCTAACTAAATAGCCCTTCACCGACTTAAAATCAAACTTCCAACTCTAACCCTTAATGTCTACAACTGGAAAAGATATAACTATCATACCTTGAATAAAGAAAAGGCCGGATCGCCAAAACCAAAATTTAATATCTAAATATAATATAAAGTATATATAAATAAAACTAAAACCTGTTATAGTCTCGCCAGGATTAGAGAAGTAGAATCTCCAGCTTGTTGTATTATCGCATCATTCAAAGTTCATTTAAATAATTCGTGATAAAATCTCACCATGTGTTTGGATATTTTGTTGTCTTCTTTTCTTTTCTTTTTTAAAATAAAAGTTACTGCCTAGCACTTGAATCGATATCCTAGAAGTCTATATCTATCTAACTGTACTTGTAGTCGAGATTTTCCCCTTAAATGCTTTTCTATTTCTTCTTTCCAAATTTCCCATAAGGTATTGGCTCTAAGAACTTTCCAAATTACTTTCCCAATATTTGGCAGAATAAAAGTTAAGCTTAAGGGGTTGTTTGGATCCTAGGGTAGCCAAAACCACGTTTTGTATACCTAAAGTATTTTGCATAAAATCATGTTTGGCAACTCTTTGGATACATAACCATGTTTTTCGAAGCCAAAAAAGAGGGCCAAAACATGGGTATCCAAAACATGGTTATGTGAAAGCATGACAGAGGGAATACAACTTGTGTCAATACTATTTTCACACACCAAGGCTGCCTAATTTATTAAATACAATTAATTATGCCAAAACATCCACACAAATTAGATAGAGAAACCACCTCCAATTTTAAGTTTTAGAGAAAAAAAGTATTTTAAAATTTTAAAAAGAGAGACTATATTAAATTTTAGAGAGAGAAACTACCTCAAAAATTTTGAGAGAAAAACTATCCCAAATTTCAAATTTTAGAGAGAAAGTATTATAAATTTTAGATAGTGAAATCATATCAAATTTTATAGAGAGAAACTATCTAAATTTTTTTAGAGAGAGAAATATTTTTAAAAAAAAATTAGTGAGAGAAACAATCTCAAATTTCACGTTTTAGAAAGGGGAAGTATCTTAAAATTTTAGAAATATAAACTATATCAAATTTTAGAGAGAGACTATCAAAAAAAATTTAGGTTGAGAATCGATCTCAAAACTTTTAGAGAAAGAAACTATCTTAAGTTTCAAGTTCTAGAGAGATAAAGTATCATAAAATTTTAGAGAGAAAAAAACCTAAATTTTTAGTGAGAGAAACTATCTCAAAATTTTTAACGAGAAATTATCTCAAATTTTAAATTTTAGAGAGACAGAGTATCTTAAAATTTTAGAGAGACAAACTATATCAAATTTTAGTGACAGAAACTACTTGAATTTTTTAGAGAGTAACTATCTTAAGATTTTTAGAGAGAGAAACTATCTCAAATTTTAAGTTTTAGAGAGAGAAACGACATCAAAATTAGAGAGAGAAACAACCTAAACTTTTTAGAGAGAGATATCTCAAAATTTTTAGAAAGAGAAATTACATCAAATTTCAAGTTTTAGAGATAATGTATCTAAAAACTTTAGAGAATGAAACTATATCAAGTTTTAGAGAGAGAAATTACCTAACAAAAATTTAGATGGAGAAACTATCTCATAATTTTTAGAGAAACTTTCTCAAATTTTAAGTTTTAGAGAGGGAAGTATCTTAATGTTTAGTGAGAGAAACTACATCAAATTTTAGAAAGAGAAACTAACTGAAAATCTTTTGAGATATAAACTATTTCAAAAATTTTAGAAAGATAAATTTTAAACTATTTGAAATTTCAAATTTTAAGAGAGAGAAACTATCTCAAAATATTTGGAGAGAAACCATATTAAATTTAAAGTTTTAGACAATTGTGTCTCTAAAAATAGGGAGATAGTTTCTCTCTAAAAAATTTTAGGTAGCCTCTCTCTCTCAAATTTGGTATATTTTCTCTCCCTAAATTTTGGTTAAATTTTTTATAATGGGAATTTTTTTTATATGTATTTTTACATGAGAAATATGTGTAACGTAATATTCACATGAAAATATTTTGTACGAAAATATTTCATGCCTACCAAATGTGTCTTAAATAGTGTAAACCCAAGTTACGAAAATAGATGGCCCAAACAAGATATTTACATAACCTGGGTATTATCTTCAAGCAATCCAAACAGTCATTTCTTAATAAGCATGTTTTGACATAACCATGTTACAATCCAAAACATGGTTTTGTTTACTCTAGGATCCAAACGAGCTCTAAATGATCCATAATGTTAGAGCACGTCCTAAGCACATTTAGGGTGATAGGCATCATCAAAGGCCCAGTTCCATATCTGTTGAGAAAATGAAAGATGATCCGGATTTTTCTTCTACAATGAACTAATAAATATAATTGCATGTTGATTTTTGTATGTACATGCATGTGTGACAATATATACAATGATTCCAAAAAAATAAAGAAAAGCACTTACGAAAGTAAACACTCAGAATTTTCAATTAAGCAAGTAAATACTCATAAATAAGTGAGTTTGGCTAGGTGGATCCTCTTAGATTAACAATATCACATCATACTCACAGATGCTCGACACTATGCCTCTGCCACTTGCTCGTTTTGGATCAATTTGAGATATGACTCACTAAGGTTTGGAGCTTCTCTCTTTAGGATTTGGAAGCCCAGTAGAGTTTTCTCTCTGTTGCTTACTTTCTCTCACTAGGGGAGTTTCTCTCTTTGGGTTCTAAATTAGGATTTCTCTTTCTCTAGGACGGTCTCTCTTTAGAATTCTCTACACCCTAGACCTAACAATTGATCTCTAACACCTTAAGTAAGGTTAGCTTTTATATAAAGATGCCTTGAAACATAGGTGAATTGTTGAAAGTATGGGCTTGGTAAATTATCTTCTTTTTGTCCTATTATAGTGCAAAAGGGCAAGTTTTTTTTAACGATGACAGTTCCCAAATATCAATATTTTCCTTGGAAAACTTGGTTTAACCCATAGCTACTCAATCGAGCCATTATTTCATTATTTGTGGCGACCAAGCGGACAATTAAACATTACTTATTCACAGGTGGTCATGTCATGATCATTTTGTAACAAATATGAGTAAAAACTGCGACCAAGCGGACAATTAAACATTACTTATTCACAGGTGGTCATGTCATGATCATTTTGTAACAAATATGAGTAAAAACTCCAAGAATTAGAAGGACTTTTGAGTCTTTTTGTAGATGAATATCGAAAAAGTCAGCAAAAATATTGATTATTTGCGCAGATTTTTTCCAAATTCTCTCTTTTCAGGTTCCATAGAATTGTAGAGGCGTGATCCTACAGATTATTCACACCAAACTCCACATATCCAATGAGTTATGGATCTTTGAAGGTGTGAAAACCATGATTTTTAGTCATACTTCAACAATCACATGCAAATTAACTCAATCACCTCCGTCTCTGTGTTGATGAAAGCTTCCCATATATAAACATAAAGGTAGTCAACTCATGATTTTAATGCATTGAGTTTCTTCAAAAGATTCTTATCTGATTGAGAGAAATAAAACTTGAAGATTGTGTAATGCTAAAAGGCACTTGAACTTCTTTTTAAAAAGGGAAAATTATCAAAAAAAACCTCAAGACCAATTTCTATGCAATTTACCCCCAACCTAATTTTTTCTCCCACTTTTTTCTCCAAAACAAACTTTTTATGCAAATACCTCCTTAAAGGAAAGAGTTCATATTTTTTAGACCGAAATTCTCTTCCCCAATAGCACATTGCCGGCGTGCACCATCACATTGCCGAAGCTATTAAGTCGAAGAGTTGGGAATGGAATGAGGACAAGGTTGTTCTTTTCCATTGAGAGAAGGCCAACACTAAAAATTACTGCAGCCAAATTGGGCTATATATTAATGCCTAATAATGCTATACATTAATGCCTAATATTGCTTTAAACAGATTCATGATATGGCAACGACAAATATGGCTATACATTAATGGCTAATAATACTATACATTAATGCCTAATATGGTGACTACAAATATGGCTATACATTAATGCCCAATTATGCTATACATTAATGCCTAATATTGTTAGGAACAAATTCCTGATATGACGACTACAAATATGGTAAAACTCCCCCTTAAGTTGGAGCGTGTAGGTTACAAATACCCAACTTGGATTTTAAAAATTGATAGGAATCACGGGCAAGAGATTTTGTAAATATGTCTGCAAGTTGTTGGCTGGACGAAATCTTCATAGGCCGAATCAATCCTTGTTGTAGCATCTCACGGACGACATGGCAGACGATTTCTATGTGCTTGGTGCGCTCATGGAAAACGGGGTTGGCAACAATATGTAGAGCTGCCTCGTTGTTACAGTAAAGTGGTGTGGGAGTGGATAGAGGGATGCCAAGGTCTTGTAGTAATGAAGATAGCCAAGTAAGCTTGCATGTTGTGATAGCCATGAAACGATATTTAGCTTCAGCTGAAGAACGGGAAACAATGGATTGTTTCTTTGTCTTCCAAGAGACGGGACTAAACCCAAGGAGTATGCAATAGCCCGTGGTGGACCGGTGTGTCATAGGACAGCTTGCCCAGTCAGAGTCACAATAAGCACAAAGGCAAAGAGAGTTCTAGGACGAGAAAAAAGGCTTTGACCTGGAGTAGCCTTTAAATAGTGGAGCAATCGGTAAGCGGCATCAAGTTGGGGTTGGTGCGGCTGATGCATAAATTGACTGCGAATGTTGACAGAATGCACAATGTCTGGCCGAGTAATAGTGAGGTAAATGAGGCGCCCAACCAAACACCGGTATAGAGAAGGATCCATAAGAAGATCACTTGTTGAATCAGAGAGTTTCAAAGTTTGTTCCATTGGGAGGTCCACGGGTTTACAACCAGACATGCCGAAGTCGATGAGGATGTCTAGAGTATATTTGCACTGATAAAGATAAAGACCATACTGAGAACGAGCAACCTCAATACCAAGAAAATATTTCAGCGGACTTATATCCTTGATATGAAACAGTTGATGAAGAAGTTGTTGAACATCTTGAATCATAGAGGCCTTAGAACCAGTGATGACAATATCATCCACATAAACAAGAATGAAGACTGAACCTACGTGCCGCTGGAGGAAAAATAATGAATGATTAGCTTGTGAGTGGGAGAAACCGAAGTCAAGTAAGAGCATTAGAAAATTTGGAAAACCAATTTTGTGAGGATTGTTTGAGGCCGTATAAGGATTTATGTAGCCCAGGTTCTCCCCCTTTCGATGATATCCAGGAGGGGGGATATGTAAACTTCTTCATCAAGGTCGCCATGGAGAAAGGCGTTGTGAATGTCGAGTTGATGTAAAGGCTATCCTTGGGCTGTGGCGATAGTAAGTAGAACCCGAACTGTAATAAGCTTTGCGACAGGTGCAAAGGTGTCATGGTAATCAATGCCTTCAACCTGTGTGTAGCCTTTGGCATTAAGAAGTGCCTTGTAGTGCTCAATTGTACCATCAGAGTTCCTTTTGATTTTATAGACCCATTTACAACCAATTGGTTTCTTGCCAGGGGATAATGGAATTAGGGACCATGTTTTGTTGTTGGAGAGAGCAACAATTTCAGCTTGCATAGCATCACGTCCTTCCTGAAATTTCATGGCTTCGGCAAAAGTGGCAGGTTATTGGGTTATAGCTAAAGATGTGAGGAAAGATAAGTGCGATGGATTGAATTTACAGTAAGACAAAAATGTTGAAGAGGGTGGTTTGTACTTGAGCCAGCAGCCGAAGAGGGAGATGAGAATGGAGCAGTAGTAGTCTTGAAGGTAAGTGAGTTGCTTCCTCATACGGGTGGAATGACAAAGAGGAGGGTGGTTCTGGAAAGAGGGTGATGAGGTAGTGGTAGCATGGGTCTGATTCTGGTTGGGTGGCGCATGTCGAGGTGGTATGTGGAAGAAATGTGTGGGTCCTCATGGTCAACGGGTGGTAGGGGAAGAACAGGGGAATTAGTTGTGGGTGAAGGGAGAACGCATAGGGAAAGATGTGTTTGATAGATTATATCCCGAGTGACATAGATTTTCTTGGTGGGAATGTAAAGAATTTTGTAACCTTTTTGTCCATGAGGGTATCCGATAAATATGTCGGGTGAAGCACGTTTGTCAATTTTATGTTGGATGGATGTGTTGCGACCAAAACATAAGCATCCAAAAACCCTTAAATGAGAGAAACAGGGTGGTTTTTTAAAAATAATTTCATGAGGGGCTTTACCATGAAGTACCCGTGTGGGTAGGCAGTTGATGAGGTATGCGGCAGGCAATACACATTCATCCCAAAAATCTAAAGGTAAGTGAGGCTGAAAAGGAAGTGCGCAAGCAATATTAAGTAGGTGACAATATTTATGCTCCACGACACCATTTTTTTGTGGAGTGTCAACACAACTTGATTGTGGAACAACACCTAGTGAGCTAAATAAATCAATATTGGATTTATTAAAAAATTCAGTGCCATTGTCGGATCTAATTTGCCGAATTTGAGTATTAAATTGAGTCTTAACTATAGCAAAAAAATGTGAAATAAGTCTAGGAACTTCAGATTTATGCCGCATTAAAAAAATCCATGTACTACGAGAGAAGTCATCAGCCACAATTAAAAAATAACGAGCTCTAGATAAAGATAATTTATGATAAGGTCCCCAAACATCCGTATGTATTAATTCAAAACAGGAACTGGAAGAAATATGACTAGTTCTAAACGGCAATTGAGACTGGTTTGCAAGAGGACAAATAGTACAAGTGCATTTATTTAAGAGATGAATACCATCATCTAGGGCCTTCAAATTTGAGGATAAGGAAAGAACGAGGTGGCCTAAATGCCAATGCCAGAGGTCAAAATGAGATCCATGGGTTGCAGTGGAAGCAAAAGGTGAAGAGTGCTCCAATAAATAAAGACCACCATGTATGCTACCCATCGCAATGTCCGTCTTCATCCGCAGGTCCTAAAATACACGAGAGTTAGAAAAAAAAGTAACAGAATAATGAGAATTGTCGGTGAGTTTGCTGATGAAAAGCAAGTTGAAGTGAAAAGAAGGAATATGCAAGTCGTTATTGAGTGTAAGGCCAGGAAAAGGGATTATTGTTCCGATGTGTGCAATAGGGGCATGAAGACCATTAGGGAGTTGAATGGATGATGAATGAGTGGGTGTGGTGTACGTGAAAAATAGTGACAAATCAGAAATCATGTGATCAGTGGGACCGGAGTCTATAATCCAATTAGTTGAGGAATAAGAAGTGACTAGACAAATAGGTCTACCTGCCATGTTTGCCAAAGGATGAATATTACCGGATGGGATCATTGAAAGTAGTTGTTGTTGGTAGAATAAGACCAATGGGCTAGAAATGCAACCTTTTAAAAAATTTCCATTGTATAAAAACTCAAGGGTTTAAATACATGAATATCTCAATAAAAAACCATAATATATATATTCCAGCCTACAAACATGGTTTATACACATTTGAATAATAAAATTCAACCTTAATAGGTCCTTTAAAAATCCCCTACTCAAAAGTTCAATTAAACTGAATACAATATTCAAATATTCACATTGTCCATCTATACAACATATTACACGACTTGCACTCGCAATTCCTCATTATATCAAAATTATATGATAATTTCATCTTCATTTTTCATCCTCATCATATATCATAATATCTCATACACATCACACACTTGATCACAATAATTCAATAAGATTTCAATTCGCGTAAACAATAATGCATAGCATTAAAGCTCATATCGCAAGATTACAAAATAATCTCAATATTCACATAACATATTCAATTTAACCAATCATAAATCCATTTAATAACTGTAAATACATCAAATTAACATGCAAATATACATGTGGAAATCATGGTTCGAACCCCTTGTGCCCAGGCCACGAAAAGGCCTTTTGAGGACTTCATTTTGTCCCATTGTCTAAGGCACGGGTGATAATAATAACTCAAGAAGATCAATCCCATGGGAAACAAATAATCACATTTATTTCACTTAATGGAGATCAATCCAATGGGAAACAAAAGATCACATCTATTTCACTTAATGGAGATCAAATCATAAGAGATACAGGTATCAAAATTGCTCTTCAAAGTTTGAGAGAGATACTATACAAAATAAGAAAGTTATGGTGAAACTACACCATGTGGTCCATAACGGACCACACAAACTTTTTAACATTAAAAAAGGAACTCAATGGACTATTTCTTATACTCAAATATGATGAAATAAACCTCTAATCAGTTGTATATTCTCAGTAAAAATTTCAGAAAAATAAGATCAATAAATCAAGTTGCAACTACTCAAGATCATGGAGTAAGCAAGCTAGTCTACACATTATATGTGTATGGACTATACTATTGCTTTGGGACTCTTCAAATATCAAGTTTTCATGACCATAAATGAAGAAAGCTACTGTAAATTAAGAATTACAGCAAGCTTTGATAATGGAAATGAGGTAGGAATTAAAAATTTGAGAAGTCAAATCAATACCTTAATGAAGCAATAGTATGGGCTTGATCACATAAATGATGGTCTACTTCTTGGAAGGGTTTCAAATGAAAACTCAAGAAAGAATATAGTCTCATGGGTGACCACATTTTTGCCAATGACTCTCTCTCTCTCTCTCTCTCTCTCTCTCTCTCTCTCTCTCTCTCTCTCTCTACTCTCTCTCTACTACTACTACTCTCTATACTACTCTACTACTACTACTCTACTACTACTCTACTCTACTACTACTACTACTACTTA